>QKWP01001427.1:76792-101699 GCA_003550325.1 Gigaspora rosea
ACCAACCTTAAAATAATACTGGCTATGCGGTGTTATTAAGGCTAGTACTGGTGGTGTCAGTAGTTATTTTCTTTATGAAATGCCATAAAAGAATTGGCATTAGAGTTACGAACATTAGAAATAACGTGTTAATCTTTAATTTTAGCCAATCAGGATTCTTGCAGATTAGTTAATAAAAGCATCGATTATATTATATATATTAGCCAATCATATGTTAGAATTCAGTCACATGATCAGCTCAAATAATCACATGATAGGGGCATGCCCCCTAGGGCATGCCCTTTAACCCCGTGCCCCCAACCCTAGTTTAGACCAATTTTTGTTAGCGCAAGTAAACAAATGACGTATGCATTATTTCACGTGATGTGATGATTGTATAGTCTTTACGGGATCTTCCGTATATCGGACTGATCCGTGTCGATCTATTCGAAAACAGATATGGAGGTCGGCTAAAGCGGAGTGAAATTTGGTTAGGGTTAGGGTTACCTTTTTGATGCAATTATTGTTAGAAGGTTATATAGGTATCAATAATGTAATTTATGCAGTGTGTAGATCATATATTGAATTAACTCCGCTTTAGTCGACCTCCAGATATGGACAGGTAACGTTACTTAAAAGAAGAAAAAAGCGAAAATACGCAAAAACTAATTCTTGGTGCACTAATTAAAAATGACGGGAATGAAATTTTACTTATATTAAGGATCATTCTAACCCTATAGCCTCTAACGTTAAGGCCCTAACCCTAATTTTTATCTCACACATTTAGTTTATTTACAAAATCGGAATTCCTTTTTTGGTTTGTGTTACCCGCGCAAATAAGTAAAATGGCATCTACCGATCACGTGGCGTTACACCAAGCATCGGCTAAAAATCACATAAATACACTCGCCACAGACTCTCTCTCACTCTCCACTCACAAGCAACAACAATAACAGCCAAAATTCGCCCCACCCACATAAATCAGAAACCACCGGCTGATACTCACAGCAAAATGTTTTTCGATCGGCTACAATTTAGTCGGTCAGCCAAGCCCCTCTGACCGACTAGAATCGGCTACGGCTATAGCCGGTCACAAACGGCTATAACCGTAACCGTACCCATCCCTAGAAGAGCCGTCTAAAACGGAAACTCAACTGCATAGGTCGAGTTGTAGAGGAACGTTATATGAGTGTATGACTGCCTTTACATCAGAACAGTAAGTTTATTGTTGGTTTAATATTTGGAAATTTTCTTACGAATTTCACAAATTTAATAACTAACTCGTTAATATGCAATAGCTTAACTCATTCATTGGTTAAAGATATAGATGACCCAATAATCCAAGGAATCTTTTTTCCTCAAGAATTACAAGAAATGGTCGAAAAAAATGTCAAAGAGGAGCCAGATTTAAGCTTCACAAGGATTGTTTAAAAAAACTGTTATTATCATTAGCTTATTCTACATAGGGTACATTGAAGGAATAAGAAAAATTATGAAAGAAATGAATAACGGAGAATATAGTTTTGAAATGGGTACACTTAAGTATTCAGTTACAGGCTGTGAGGGTTTTATCCATATTAAATGACTATTCACTCAAGATAATTTTATTTGCTTCATTTACAAGATACGGCAGTATGAACGTAATCCAAATGCTTTCTCTTTGAACCATTACGAAGCTTGGTATCATACTATTGTCTGGTTCAATAATCTATAGAGCCTATGATAATATATCAAATGTTGATATTATTCGGTAAGTATTCAGTCGTATTTTTACGTCAACTGTTAAGCAAGGTTGTTTGTCCGACCACATTACCAAAGTTGCGCTCTTGATACGTTTGATATAGTGATCGGGAGAATCAAATTTATTACCGAATTGATAAGCCATCGATCAGATTTTTCAGACTGAGTCGCAAAAGGCAGCCTCATATTAGATATCAATTGTGATGTCTAATATTTTTTATATACCATATTATGCATCACAAGAATATTTCAGCCCTTTTATCATCCTTTAATTTCTTGGTAGATTAGTCATGCATGTCACAAAAAATTGTCGGTCCCGTGAACTACGAGCCATTCGGACTATCAATTTAAAAGTTCTGAGAAACTTTCTCAGTAAGAACTTTAAAGTAAAATTGATAGTGTAACGGTTAAATGGGAGAACGGTACGAAATAAATTTAATTGGGCCAATCCAGCTCTAACCGTATACGGAGAATTCGAGTCTCTTTATTCAATTTTTCTAGAGCGTTACGCTGAATTCTAGCGACACGCTAAAATTAAGCGCTACGCCGGAATCTTAGCGTGATGCCGAAATTTTAGTGTTACGCTGAAAAACTAGCGTTAAAAAATAATTTAAATGAAAGTTTAATAAGTTATATAAAAAAATAATTTAAGCAAAGGTTTAGTAAGTAATAGAAAAAAATAATTTAGGCAAAGGTTTAGTAAGTAATAGAAAAGAATAATTTCAGTAAGTAATTTGAGCGAAAGTTCAGCAAGTTATATAAAAAAANTCAGTAAGTAATTTGAGCGAAGGTTCAGCCTCTTATTTATTTCTGAAATACACTATTTTTTTTTTTTTTTAATTCTGAAACCGTGGAATTTGAATTCTCTAACCAACTGCAAAAATTCGATTTCAACGTACACATTTATGTTTAAATATACTTTATTGGGTTATTTATTTGTGACCTCATTATAGTGGAGCTTCCCACATTAACTTAGTGTTAGTCAAACTTGAAGATATTTTTACGTGACAAGTTCCATAACAAATTTACATTCTATTAAATTTAAATCATTACACATTACTACGTCTGAATTAGTTAAATTTCGGCAAATAGTAACCCTGTTCTCTTACATCCCTAGCTTGTAATTTACTATTTAATTCGACTAATTGATAGTTGAGCAGGTACTTTAACAAGAGGGTACTATTGCCGAAATTACGTATTACAGTAAGTCTACTATGTTCATTCATTTTCCTTTCGGAACTTTTTGGGACTTTTGCTCGTTTATCACATCATTTACATTTTGTCAACCGATTCTCAAACGGTTGTACGGGTCAACGAGCGTTAAGCATTTTACTCAACCAGCTACCCGATTCAGGTCGGTTAACCGATTATAGCCCAACCGGTTCAAATCACTACTTTAGACATACTGTGTATTATATAATTTTTTGTGGATTCCTCTAAGAGATATGAAGAAACTTTGTAATTGCAAATTATATATCAAAAGTAAATGAAAATAACGAAAAGAATTAACCTTACAAATACAAACAATCACATGGGCAGAATATACGTATATTATAAATTTTTTATAAGTATTAATAAATGTTTTATAATAAATTCTTAACAAAATTCAATCTTGTTATACAAATAAATATAATTCAAAAAATAATAATATATAGTAATAATATTAATAATATATAATTTCACATCATTTTGTACAAAAATATAAAAATACAAAAAAAAAAGTTTTTTTTTCTATCCAAATATAGTGAATTTTAAAAAATGCAAATATTGTATAATGAGAGAGAGAGTAAAAATTAGAAATATATATGGATAAAGGAGGGGGTGATATAAATTTTTTTATCATCGACCAATATTAACACCCATATATATTTAAAATGTTTTTTTTTTTATCATATAATTGTTCATCTAAATATTTCTATGATATTATCAAAAAAAAAAAAAAAAATTTGAATCGAATTACTAAAACAAAATGTTCAAAATAAAATCAATTTTTTTTTTCTCTTGCAAAGAAATATTAGTTCATAGGGTGTTCATAAATATAACTTAAAAAGATGGTTCTAATCTTAAATAAAAGATTTGCAACAAAAATTTTGCAAAGAATTATTAAACATAATAAAAATTTGTATAAATGTCATTGTAAATAAAAAAATTAGAGGTTCATTTTTTTTACAAATTACAATATCAAAAAAATAAAAAAATCGATGGTAACATTTCATTATATACAATTAGGAGTTGAGCTGCCTGGAGGAGTACTTGCTCTGTGAAGTGACCTAGATCGGTAGATAAAAGGTTTCATAAACGGATGGAGAAAAGATCCTAATAAAAATAAATAAAATGAATAAGTATTTGTTTAAAACTTAAATACATACAGTCAACTCTCCTTATAACATTATAAATTTACCCACACTTAATGATCTAAGTTCTTATTAATTTCTGTTATACCGATGCTCGTTATAACAAGAGTTGACCGTTGAAAAATAGTAACTTCTTTAAAAGCACATAAACTTGCTTTTTCTGGCCATTAGCTCTTCCATTCGGCTTTCAAGTAGTTGTCGTGCTTTCTCGGCATTTTCTTTGGCCTTTCGTTCTTCTTCCAATACTGCTTCGATAACCTTTTTCTCTTGATAAACTGAAGTTCTAGTATTTTCAAATTGAACTGTTGTTTCATCTAATTGTGAATGTAATTCTTTAATTTGATTCATAAGATCGGATTTTTCTTTTTGTAATATTTGTAATTGTTGTTTAGCAACTCGAAGATTAATATCTTTTTCTGAAACTGCACTTTCTAATGCTTCAATATGTTGACGATTTCGAACATTTTCTCCTTCAAACTTGGCAATCTTTTTATGTAATTTTTGAACTTCCACACAAAGATCTGTCGATGGATTTCCTTCAGATATACTGGTTGTTCGTAGTCGTGATGTAGATCCGAGAGGTGGTGTAGATGGACTAGACGATTGTGGTGATACCGGTGGTGGTGGTAATGGTGAATTTGGTGGTGGTGTTGGTGGTGGTGATCTTAGATTTGAAGCGATCATTAAATTCGGTCGGATTTTTTTAACCATATCTGATGATGTTGAAGATGCTGAGTATCGAAGTCGATCAACATTATCATATTTATCATATTCTGAAACACAAATAGAAGGTCGACGACATAATGTTTCTTCTTGTAATCTACGTTCAAGTTCTGTTATCTTTTCTTGGAAAACTTTAATAAGATTACTTTGTTGTGAAATTGTACTTTCTTGATGTTTTAATTTATCTTTAATTGAGCTATCTGCATTAAGATGTGACTGAGGTAAAATGCTTTCTGATAAATCAAGGGATATTTCAGATATTTTAATATTTTTCGATGATTCTTGTGCAATTTCCTTTTCAAGTTGTTCATTAATTTCTATTAATTTTTTAATCTCTTTCTCCATTTCTAAAGCTTCAGAAATTGCTTTTTGTTTCAGATCTGCATGTTCCTTTTCAAGTGAAATCAATTTAGTGTTTAATTCTACCAGTTGAGCGACTTCCTTATTTCCTCCACGTTCTTTCAATTGGTTTAATAAAGAATCAATTCTTTGATCAAGTTTTTTACGTTCTTCAAAGAAAGCCTTATTTGCTTGTTCCAAGCCTTCTTTTTCTGCCTCAAGCTCTGATATCTTTTCTTGTAATGATTCCATTGATATTTGATCTGAGATACTATGTAAATGTTCGAGTTCATTTCTTAAAGTTTTTAGATTTTCCTTCAAAGAATTTACTTCTTCTTCATTTGCGCTAACCTTTGCATTAAGTATATCATTGGTTAGTCGTAGATTCTCATTTTCAATAAGCATTTTTTCAATTGTAAGATTTGAAGAATCGGCCTTTTCAAGTTCGCTAACAGTTTTATCATATTCAGCTGATAAATTATCAAATTCTTTTTGAAGACTTCCAATTTGTTGAGTGATATTCTTGTTATCTGTGTGTTGTGATTTCTTATCAGATTCAAGTTGTTGAATAATCTTTTCTAATTCTTGGACTCGGTTACGATGAGATTCGAGTTCAATATGAGCTTGTTTTAGTTGATTGGTAAGGTTTTCTATCGTTAAATTATTTACACCATTATTGAAATTGCACATAACTTCCATTTTTGCATCATCGAACGCATTCTGTAACCGTTTACATTGTTCTTTAAGAATTTCTATTTCAACATTGGCTTCTTGAAGTCTAGAAATCTCTGAACTATGATTAGACTCTGCCATTTGTAATTTGGATTCTAAAACTTTAATAAATTCTTGTTTTTGAATATCTGAACTTTTGACTTGTTCCAATTCATAATTAATTCCTTGCATAGTTTCTTGTAATTTATCTAAAGCATCTTGTTTTCCTTTCAAAGTTACTTCTAATTCTTGAATTAAAACTGTTTGATTATTTTCGACCTGCCTTTTTTCTTCCAATTCTGCGGTAATCATGGCAATTGAACCAATACTTGCGGCTGTATTAATAGAACTTTGGCTTTTAATATTGGCTAATTTTGATTCTAATTCTTTTACAAGTTGAGTTTGTTTTTCAGCAAATGCTTTAGTAGCGGCCATCTCTTCTGGTGAAGGAACTGATTGTAATTTGGCTTCTAATTCAGAAAGTGTACTTTGAAGTTTTTTAACATTTTCTGATTCGGTAGTCACTTGTAATTTAGCAGTTTCAAGATTTATTTTACTTTCTTGTATTTGTGATTCCAATTGTATTATATGTTCATCTTTAATTGAAAGCATTTGATCTTTAACTTTTAGGTCACAATCAGCTTGTTTTAATTTTACTTCGAGTTGAACAGCAAATTTTGCGCGTTCTTCCTCAGCTGCTTTTGCTTCACTAAGTAAAGATCCAATAGTTGCAAGTTCATTTCCAAGATTAGCAATAATTGTTTGATCATTTTGAGAAGAACTTTTAACTTTAACCAATTCTGTTTGTAGATTAGTTATTGAACATTGTAATTCAGAAATTTCATTTTTATGTTCAATTTCTTTTGATTCGAATATTTTTGTTTGTTCTTTAGCATATTCAACATGTTTATCACGTTCTTTTTCGACCTCTAATAATTTTATTTTAAGATCTGCTATAAGATCATTTTGAGCATCCATCTCGATTTTAGCACTAGCAAGTTCATCTTTAAGAGATTTTATGTTGTTATTACCAGTTATATCAACATTCTTTGTTTCTAAAAGTTCTACCTCTAATTCTTTTATTTTTCTTTGTTCTTTATCTCGTTTTTGTAACGCATCATTTAACAAATTTTTCAATTCAATAATTTCTTTTGAGGAGGCAAGATTTTTATCATTTGCTTGTAATAATTCTTCTTTTATGGTCTTTAATTCTTCTTGTAAGAAAATAATTCGTTCATTCTTCGTATCATGTTCCTTTTTCAAACTTTCTAATTCTAAAATTAGAACATCTTTGGATTTTGTTGTATCATTTAATTGTGATTGTAATTGTTCGATAGTAGATTTTTGTTCTGATTCAAATTCTTTTAAGAATTTAATTTCACTTCTTAAAGTTCGTAAATCTTCACATTCTTTTTGTGAGATTTCAAGTTTACTTTCTAATTCTTCAATAGTATTTTTAAGATTAGATTCAACATCCTTTAATTCAAAGATTTCTCTTTTTATATCATCTGTTTTTGAATCTTGTTTAATAAGCTTCAATCGACTTTCAAGAGTATCAATTTTTTTACGTTGTATAAGATCTTGTGATCGTAAATTTTCGATTTCTTTATTTAATATCTTTATCTGTTGTGAATCAACGTTAGAATCAAGTGATGACAACATCTTACTTAATTGAGATTCATGAGATTGAATTTGATCTTTTTGAGCGACTGTTCGAGATTTTATAGTATCAATTTTAGCTCGTAAAGTAGAAAATTCAAGTTCGGATTTCTCTAATTTAGATTCAAGATCTAAAATTGTTCGTTTATATGATGCTTCAGATTCCTTTGCAACAAATAATTCATTTCTTAATCTTATTATATCATCATCAATAGATAAATTTTGTGATGACAATTGATTTTCTAACAAGATTATTCTTTCTCTTTGAGCTATTTCAATATTACGTGAACGTTGTAATTCTTCATGAAGTTTTGATTCTTTAGCATCTAAAATTTTAATCTTTTCTAATGCATAAGTTTCATTATCTTTTACAATTTGAAGTTCTTTTCTAACATTTTCGATTTCTAAATGTAGTAATTGATCGGCTCCAATATTTTCAACCTTTTTTAATTGTAATTGAAGATCTTTCATTTGATTTTGAGTTTCTTCTTGTCGAATTTTAACTTCTGAAAGTTGTAAATTTAATATTACAGCTTCAGATTCTTTATCTCGTAATTTTTGTTGTAAAATACCTTTATCTACAGAATCTCGTTTTAATATTTCTATAAGTTCATATTTACGTTTAATGTCTAATTTTAATGTCTCAAGTTGTGCTCTCAAAGCTACAACTAAACTCTTTTCACTTTGTAAATTTTGAATAGTATCAGATTTATTAGACAATTCTTCTTGTAAAGCTACTAATTTTTCTTCAAGTACTTCAATTGATTTTTGTGTAGGATCAACAATATTTAAAGCATCAAAAATTGGAACGTGTTTAGCTTCTTTAGCTTTAATTAATTGTTCTTCAAGATCTCTAACTTTTTCTTCAAGTAATTCTATATTTTCATCAACATTTTGTTCCAGTTTATCAGATGACATTTCATCCGATGATTTTATTGAAACCGTTAAATTATGATTTTTACGATCCACAACAGATTCAGAAATTTTAACTAATTGATTATTTTTTTCTAAAGCATGACGATGAGCTTGTCTTGCTTCATTTAGTTGTTCTTCGAGTTCTTTAATTCTTATTTGATTTTCATTATTTGGAAGTAATAAGGCAGCAATAGCATGATTCTTTGCCTCAATTTCAATTTGTAATTTATCGACTTGTTTACGAAGAGATATCATTTCAGCAGCAACTTCTTTTGAAATTTTGATTGGACGAAGATTTTCATCTAATTGAGATTTTTCATTTTCGGATTTTAATCTTAATTCTTTTGCTTTGATAAGTTGATACTCCAAATTTTTTATACTATTTTTTAAAGTTTCGACACTTTTATCAAATTCTAAGTCGTTAATATCATTTTTCTTTTCAAGAGAATCTTGTAATGAATCACGAAGTTCTTGTATATTTAATTCAATTTTTATTATCTCAAAATCATTTATATTATAATCTTTTTCACTTTCAGCTACTAAATCTAATGCTTTTCTTTGTTCCTTTCTAAGATTTTTAACTTCTTCACGAAGTCGATGTACAACTTCAAGTTCATCAAGTTCAGTACAAGAATGAGGACGATCAGATTTTACCATAGACATTACTTCTATTTGTGCTAAAGCATCACGTCGTTTAATTTCATTACGAAGTTCTTCAACAATTTCCAAATTCGCACGATGACTCATTTCAAGACGTGCAAATTCTTGTCTAACAGAATCTAAACCTGATTTTTTATCATCATGTAAAGATTCAAGTTGCCTAAGTTCCATTTGTAATCTTTGTACAGTAGCAATATGTATAAGATCACTTTTTTCACCACCTCCCATTGAATAAGAACGAGTTTTTCGAGGAGCATCTTTTTCAGAATTAAAATATTCTTTATCTAATTCATCAAAACGCATGGATGGTGGTAAAGATTGTCGTACTGTTACCGGAGATCCCATAGGACCCATAACACTAGAAGGTGACATCGGAGTTAGAGGAGTTGAAGAAATAGATTTAAAATCATCCATCATTTCTGCATCAATTAATCTTGCTTCAGTAAGTTGAGATTGTAATTCATGTATTTCATCTAAACATGCTTGATATTTTGCTTTAATTTGAGTAAACTCTATAACAGTCTTTTCATGAGTTTGTTGTAATTCAGATAATTTTGTTTCAAGACTAGCAACGATTAAACGATCTTGTTCATCTTTTAAGGATAAAGTACCAGGAGCAATAGAAGATAATAATAATTTTTCTTCATCTGATGCAGAAGAAAGACCTGCAATTATTCCTTGATGATTATTATCTAATTCCACTTCTTGTAATTTAATATTTTTTAATTTAGATAATTCAGATGAAAGTTCTTCAGTCTTTTGTTCAAGTAAAGCTATTCTACGATCACGATCGTTTAATTCGTTTAATAATAAAGTTTTATCTTGATCAGATTCAGCTTGATCAAATCTTTCCTTCAATTCAGTGTAAGCGACTTCTTTTTCTTTCAATTTATTTTCAAGTCTTTCAACGGTTTGATTAATTTCAATTAATTGTCTTTCACTTTCTTCTAGACGAGCTTCAAGATCTTGTATATAACCTTCACTGTTCGTACTAGTTGATTTTAATTGAGAAATTTTAGTTTTTAATTCATTTATTAATAATTGATCATTATTATGATCTTCATTATGAGATTCAAGTTTTGATTCAAGATCTTTAATATAATTTTCATTTGTTGATTCACGTTCAGAAAGTTGAGCAATATTATTCCTTAAATCATTAATTAAATTTCTATATTGATCATTAATTTGTTCAGCATGTTCTAATCTAGTATCTTGATCTCTTATCATTGTTTCAGTATGATTTAATGCTGCACGTGTTAGAGCTAATTGACTTTCTAGAGAAGATATTAATTTTTCATATTCTTCGATGACAGGTTCAACAGCTTCTTGAAAACTATCAGAAGCACGTTTAATTAATTTTTTTTCTTTTTCAATTAAAGTATTATCAAAATTTTCATCATTATTATCTTGATGCATTGCTAGTTCAGCCGAAGTTTTTGCATATTTTTGAGATAATTCAGAATAAGAACGTTGTAAGTGAATTAATTGTTCTTCAAGCATTTCAAGTTCCGGATTACTTTTTTTACCATCAACATCGGTAACTATTGTAACAGGCATTGATTGTACAGGTATTGATTGTTGAATAGGTATTGAATGATTTTCAGATAAAGTTTCTGGAGTATTAGATGGAATTGGAGTATTCCTTCCTGAACTATTAGAACTACTATTTCTACCACTATTAGTACCACTATTAATACCACTATTAATACCACTATTAGTACCACTATTAGTACCATTTGTAGAATTAGCCGCGTTTGAAGCTTTCAAAGATTTTATCTCATTTCTTAATTTTAAAACTAAAGATTGTAAATGTTCTAAATCATTCCAACCACTTTCTTCCTGATTTATAGATACAGAATTTTTAATATTACGAGCTCTATTAGCATATTTTAAAGTGTTTATTGTTTCATTTAAATTTGATTCAGAAGAAGATACGCATGCAATCATTAATGTATTAGCGTTACCACCAAGAGAATCCTGTAATAAACGAGTAAGTTTTGAATCTCTATACGGAACGTGAGTTACGTGTTTAGCTTTATTCGGATCACCAAGAGCAGATATCACATTTCCTAAAGCTAGCAAACCACCATTAATGGATATACCTTCTTTTGCACGTTCACCAACGGCAGACGTTCTTTTCAGCTAATAAAAAAAAAAGTAAAGTTAAAATAGGTAAAATATCATAATATATATATATACAGGTATATAAAATGTTGGATATACGACAAATATACTTACTCTTTCACTACCAGCTAAATCAACAAAATGAAATTTACTTGTTACTGTAACCCAATCACCTTCATCAAACCTTCGACTCATTCTTAAATTCAAATTTGATGATGATCGAGCTATTCTTGAGGAATCAGATAGTCTCGAAGGAGTTGAAGGTCTAGGTGGAGTCGAAGGTGGTGGAGTTGGAGATGATCCTACATATTTTTGTTGTGCCATGATTACCGAGAATACTGCGTGAGACCGAGAAGATTTAGAATTCATTTCTGTAGCACCAACTTGTCTATTCATAGAACCACGAGCCAAATGACTAATATATAAATTCAATACACATTAGAAATTTAAATAAATTTAAATAAATCTAAATAAAACTAAATAAAACTAAATAAATGAGTCACCTCATAACATCCTCAACACCGTTTACTTTTATTTCTTGTAATCCATTCCATAAAATATTACCCTTAGAATCTTCTCTGATTGTGACCTGTGATCGAGCTTCCATATCACCTTCACCAAGAAGATCAATTAAATCTTCATTATATATTTCTATGAAAGAAACTTTTATAGAAAATTTTTGATTTTTGCATTGTAAAGAATTCATGCTTGAAAATAAAGTTTCCATCGCACGAGGAATTATTCCTTTTGAATCTGGAGATATCGAAGAATTATCCGCTGTGCCCATTGTATGAGTTTTACCCGATGATGTTTGACCATACGCCAAGATTGTTACATTATATCCTATATAACGAAAAATTATTAATAAATTATTATTAATAAACGATAAGAATAAGTAACGAAACACCCTAATAAAATTCCGATCAGTTGATTATCACGTGAATGCACATCAAAAAAAATCATCGTCGTATAAGTCGTATAAACAAAGAAAAACAAAGAATATTTTTTTCACGTAACAAAAATAAAACGGTAAATATTAAAGATAAAAAAAAAAATAAATAAATATAAATATTTAATACCTTCTAAAAAATTTTCAACTAATCTTACAATAGCATTCGTATAAACTTCTTCTTGCGTTGATTCTGGGCCAAATACATAATCATAACTAAATACTTGTTTCTTTTCACCTTGAACTATTATCGAATTCGGAATGGCGGGATTTGTCGTAATAACTTGGCGTTGAAATCGTGTCGATAAACAATTTACATCATCATTTGTGAGCGGCTTTATTCGTAAAGCTAAGAAACATAAGGAAATAAGTATTATTATAACACATTTGTTAAAACTTGTAATATTAACACTTTATACGAATAATAAATTAATAAAGCTGGCTGATAACTTTTTGCAAACATATTTCACCACATCAAGTACTAACTTTTAACAAAGATAAAAATTATGTACTTGATGTCAAATATCATTTTTTGGTTTAGATCAAAGATAAATCTTTGTATCGTCTCAAATATTTAATAGTCCAAGAATAAAGAAAAATTTCTTTCAAATCTATTCTAGTTTGTGTTAAAAAAATTATTCGGTGGGAACTCTTTTAGTGAAATTCTCTTAGTGACTTATTTCTGATCAGAGCACACACAACAAAATCCATCTTTTTTCTTTTGAGTATTACTATTCTATTCTTTCCATTGATTTAATCATTTACATACTATCATACTATACTATAAATACCTACCAACTTGTACCGAAGTTCGTTCAGATCCTTTACCGCTATTAGTCATCGAAGATATTTTTAGTTCTAATTAAATTATACTTTTTTTTCTTTTTTTTTTTACGTTAACGGAGTGTTTTATAATACTATGTAGTTTAGATATATAGGGTTTTTCTAAATTTTCGAATTTTTACTGGCAACAAACGTTTTTTTTTCAGAGATTTAATGACCCATCGAACTTTTACTAAGAAGTATTAGGGTGCCAGCCCACTTGTCTTTTTGTAGGTATATAACCAGTAGTTGTTTGTTTGTTATATATATATATATATAATATATATATATGTATAGAGTAATACGATATACTGCACCTATGTTTTAAAAAAGGATTTCTATAAAAAAAAAAAAAAAAAAAAAAAAAAAAAAGCTATTTTACAAAGTTAAGATTGTTAACCAGTGTGGGGGCGATGCAAAATCGTAGAATATGTAGAATAAAATAAATTAAAAGGAAAGGAAAGAAGAAGCCGATAAGTGGAGTATAAAATATGAAATTTTAACCCTACGGCTGTCAAAAAAGATTAACGTGACTCCGTTTATACGTGTTTGAAAAAAAAAAATTATCGCTAAAGGGAAATTTTTTCCTTTTGCTACCTGATTTACTCTACTTTTCCCGTTTAGAGACCGACCCTTTGAGTAACTGATCAAATAAATTATTGTGCTGTAATGTTTTGATTAAGTTTATTAGACCATTTGCAGGAATAAGTACACAAAATGTGTCGAATGCATTGAGAGAAAAGCATCGCCTTTGACAAATTTGGAATCATTAATATATTATTATTGATTTTTTATAATACAATATTTATATGGATATCAATAAGTTTCAATCGTGTGACGTCTAACAAACCAAACCAATTTAGCCTACTGTGTAGCTCGTACTATGATGTTGCCGTAAAAAACTGTCTGTGAGTGATACGTATTATTGTGCTTGTATGCCAGTTACTATTCTTCCCTTGAGCGAATAATAAGTGCTCACGTAAGAATTATAACTAACAAATGAGTCGAACAACTTAATCTAACAATGTATAGAATGTATAGTGCGCAGTAACAGTACCATTACGTACCTGCGTTTAGGAGCTTACAATAATCTCTTTTTTAGAATTACTTTGATTGATCAAACGATAGAACATTTTTTTAGTTAAAAGAATTTTTTAATCGCATGATAAAACACTAATCATTATAATTCCGGTAGATGATCGGATCCTCTATTAAATATTAGTTAAATTTACCTGTCTGTGTTGTCTGTGTTCATAACACTTTATTATTATATCTATTTGTTATTCGTTCCTGAAAGGAAAGTTAAAAATTCTTATTAAATTTATAGTAATTTGCTTAGCTAAAATTAATTTAGCACAAGATCTACGTTTATAGCGTAAAATGATATTGTGTAGTACTGAATAAAATACCTATCATTCTAAGTCATTTTGGAGAAATAATTGTTCTCTAAAGGGGAAATGTTTACGTTAGGCACCTATCACTAAAAATGATTGTCCAATTAAATTCTAATTTATCTTTCATTTTAATTTGTGATAATTTTATTAGGAAATACCGGTAATGAAAATGAACCCATGAAAAAAAAAAAAAACCAAACGATTCAGCTTTTACAAATTATATTTGAATCACAAGATTTTAACGTCAAACCTAAAAAAAAAAATATTAATTCAATGTGTTTTTTGTTGCCATACGTGAACATCTAATATGGCTAAAGTAAAATGCATGCCAACTCCAATAAAGAGACTTTGCAGTATTGTTCAAGGCTTTAGAATCCCAAAAATAGTATATAAAAATAGATAATCTTTATTAGGGTATTCTGGAACCAACGATATAAATGTTTCGCTATTATTAATTAATTTTGCATGCTTATTATATAATGATAAGAAACAAACAGCATAAAAAGTAACACCTTTATTGTTATATATATTAAAAAATGCACCAAATAAATCGGCGGCAGGCATTCTAAGAAATCAATTTGTGTTACGTAGGTCCTTACATACTGTGTTACCTAGAAAAAAAAGAAAATTCATCGCAGTTATTTAAATGCAGTGCATCAATATAAAAAAATTCGGTTTGAATTCGAAAAAACGATTTTTGTAATGAAACAAATATATCATTTTTCAAAGAAACTTTAACGTGAAAAAAATGTAATGACAATTTAACAAACCATTACATTACAGTAAAGGTGCAGTTGTTTGAACATCATTACTCATCATTGCGCGATTTTAAAAAAGAAGAAATATACATTAAAAATTGTTGGTTATTTTTATGATGAAACATTACTTTTTTTATATTATCATTTTTTGAATTTTTATAGTATATAATTTAAAAATAGTAGTTCATTCTCTTTTTCAAACAAACAACTTCTATCTATAGAACTTTGCCAGATTTTTTTAAAAAAAAATTCTATTAAAAAACTTATTTTCACAAACTTTAACTTTAAAAACTGCGTAGCCAAAAAATTATATATATATATATATTACTTGTATACATGCTAAAAATTATTGAAACTGTAAAAAATTATCATAAATACGTCATAATGTAATAAAAATACGTTTTCCTAACAATAATCTTTATTAAAAAAAAATTATAAATATACTTACATATATATAGTATGATATTAGTAAAAACAAAACTAGTAATTAGTATATATTAGTATATACTGTATATACTGTATATACTATATACATATAATATATTTAATTCAGGTCAAGTATGATCAACTTAACCAGTTCGGCCAAATAGTTTAGTATTGGTTTAATTGGTTAATTGGTTAAAGGGTATATATTATATATATTTTATTTTATTTTATTTTATATTAGTGATATGCACTGACCCCAGCCTAACGGCCAGGTCGATGGGTGGGTCACCCTGGTGATGTTGTTTGCATCTAAAATAACGATTTATCTATATATCTAAAGTAACGGCCCTGGCTAAAATTACGACTTGCATGCAGATTTCAGGGGCTTAATTTTAGCCAGGCGTTACTTTAGACAAATCGTTACTTTAGATGCAACAATGCTAAAGACTCGACTAAAATCGACAACTTAGGATGTTAAGTCGATAATTTTCTAACTATCAAGTCGGTCGACTTAGTTGATCAATAATAAACGCTTAAGTGTTTAATTGTTAGAGTTGCACTTAAAAGTATATAGCATTAGCGTGCTCATGTGATTGGCTAAGAATTGACTCAGGGGTAAAAGTCGATGCAAGTTGAGTCAAAGTTGGTCAAGTCGAATCGTTAGCATCTCTAGGTTAAAGTAATATCAATAATATCACTATATATATAGTTAGAATATGACGTAATTTTCAACAAAATCTGACCGGCTTTAATAATTAGTGGCCTACATTAAATTTTATGCGGTGTTAAAGAATATTAAATTCTTATCATATACATTCCCGCATTAAGAATGGAACTTAAAAAGTCAAGAAATCTTAGATCAAAATTAATATATATTATTTTTTAGACGATTTCTATTTGTACAATAGTGTATGAAACACGAGTATATTGATATCTCAAAATCCTGATATAAAATCTACTTCGGTTCTAACAAAAAAAACGTTCCTTGTCAAATTTTAGTATAAACTATAATAAACCTTTCCAACTTTAAAGCTAACCATTACCCTATCCTTAAATCAGATAATTTTTCGATTTACAATTTATATATTACACGGATTTGTAATACCCGTGTTTCATACACTAGTGTTTAATTAGAAACTTTCTATTTTTTATTTACATAATGTTTATTTATATAATGTAATAACAATATATACTATTTTTTAATTTTATTATAAAATATAAAAACTAATAATAAGATATGGTAGTAATATAGGTTTTAGTTGTTCAAAACCTTTGTTGATCTTGTTTATATTTAAAAAATATTTTACAGATTAGTATAGTATAGGTCAGTATTGTGACAATTTTAATCAAAAATACAAATCTAAATTACTTAAAATTTTATTAAGATAACCTATTTTTTTTCAAAAAAATATTCAAAATATATTATGTTTTTTCAAACTAATTTATCAAATTTTAAAGTCTAAATATTTTTTGGATAGCTAAGAAAACTGTAAACATTTGGACATGTACATGGGCAAAAAAAGTTTTGGACATAGTAGATATAACAATACTAGTATAGATGAGCAGTTCTACTATATATAGTAGTATAAACCAAATTTTTTAATCTATACTATACTAATTCAGTATAATATATGGGAGTGAGTCAGTAGAAAAGGGACAAATTTTTTCTAAGTAAAAGTTTTCTTGACTTTAAGCTTAAATATCTTAACAACTATTTTAATCAATTTAATAAATTTTTTTTATTTTAATTCTATATAATTTCAAGATTAAAATAAAAAAGTTTTTAGCAAATTTGATTAAATAGTTGTTAGGATATTTTAATTTAAAATCAAAAACTTTTACTAAAAATGATTTGTTCCTTTTCTACTGACTCACCCCATATATTAGTATTAAGATAAAAAATTATAGCTAATCAGTATACTATAGATTTTAGTATAGAGTTTAAATTTGGTTATATAATAAACTATACAAATCTGCTATAATTTTTGTTTAAATTATTCAAATATCCAAGACTGCTCAAAGCTTATTTAAGTTAAAAATATATATAGGGGATTATTTTTTATACTTCAAATTTATTATTCATACCCTCTGTAGATAACTTTTTTTAAACTTTGAACAAAAATATTTTAGTAACTACCAGATCAAATTTAGAAACTTTTTTTTAAATTCTATAGATTTATAGAATTCAGATAAAAAAAAGTTTATTGAATATGAACTAGTAGTTGCTAAGATATTTTTGTTCAAAATTTAAAAAAATCAAACCATCTATTAAAACAAACTATACAAAATTTTCTTTAAATGTTGAGCAAAAATATTTTTGCAATTACTAAACCAAATTCAAAAACTTTTTTTTTTATTAAATTTTATAAATGTATAGAATTAAAATAAAAAAAATTATAGAATTTAACTTAATAGTTACAGAGTTATCTTTGTTTAAATTTTTAAAAAATCCAAAATATTTATCAAAACAGAAGCTGCGCCAAAATTTTTTTCAAACTTTAGGTAAAAATATTTTAGCAAATACCAAGTCAAATTCAATAAATTTTATTCATTTGAATTTTATAAATTTATAAAATTCAAAAAAAAATTATTAAATTTGGCTTGCTATATAGTTGCTAAAATATCTTCATTTAAGAATAGGGTATTTTGTTGGCTTGTATAACATATAAATTTGCAATTCCCTGTTCCTGATTGGCCAAACTAGTAGTTTGACCAATCAGAAACAGGAGATCTGCAAATTTATGCATTATACAAGCTAACAAAATACTCTATCCTTAAAGTTTAGAAAAAATTTTGGTGTAGCTTTTGTTTTGATAGATGTTTTAAATTTTTTTTAAACTTGAATGAAAATATTTTAGTAGCTACCAAATCAAATTTAATAAATTTTTTTTAAATTCTATAGATTTATAGAATTTAAACAAAAAGTTCATTGAATTTGGCTTAGTAGTTGCAAAAATATCTTTATTCAAAGTTAAATAAATTTTGTATAGTTTTTTTAATAGATGTTTTAATTTTTTTAAACTTTGAGCAAAAATCTTAGCAAATACTGGACCAAACTTTTTTTTATTTAAATTCTATAAATCTATAAAATTTAAAAAAAATTTTACTAAATTTGATTTGGTAGTTACTAAGATATCTTTACTTAAAGTTTAAAAAAAATTTAAGTGATGATAATTCTGTAACTATTAAGTTAAATTTTATAATTTTTTTTTATTTTAATTCTATAGATTCATTATATTAGCAGATTAGCATAATTGTAAATTAACCAATTATAATCGAGGATTATCAAAAAAATTTTATACAAAAATTTATTATAAAGCAAATTTTCACAAAAATGAGCTTTTTAATTAACTTTGCATTTATAATTAATAAGTATATAGAACATTATAAAATTCATGTATTTAATTATAAGCCAAAAGTAGGCTAAAAAGGCTATTTTTTGAAAATTAGCTTCTGAATTTACTCTTGATAGTTACCAACCTATCTAACAATGCCCAACCTATCCTAAAACACTTGAGTATTTCAACAAATGGTAAAAGTACTTCTTTTTACAGCTTAGCATAGCTCTTTTATTAAGTTTTTTTTTTTTGGTTTTTTAACTTGTCTAGATATCAAAAAAGCCCTTTGGTTAGTTGTAACAAGTGCTTTATTTGTTAGTTTTTCAACGTTACTTAGGAGCAAATTTTCATATAACAATTTATCAAAAAAAGGCCCAATTATGCTGATTTGTTAATATATAGAATTCAACAAAAAAACCTTTATTAAATTTGGTTTATTAGTTGTAGAGATATTCTTGCTCAAAGTTTAAAGAAAATTTTGTATAGTTTGTTTAAGGAGAACCCCGAAATATACATAGATAGGTGAGATTAATTATAGGGTTACTAAAAAAAAAAGCTCTGCAAAAAAACTTCAAAAATAAGCAAAAAAATTACTATAAATAGAAAAGATCTGCATAAAACCTCAAAAATAAGCAAACTCATATCTGACCTATCTAAATATATTTCAGGGTTCTGTTTAAACTTAATAGTAAATTGTTTTTATATTTAATTTATGAAAAATTATATTAAGTAAACTAATTTTAATTTTTAAGAAGAGTTTGTAGAGCAGGATTTTTTAATTCTAATAATACAGTAGTAAAATTATTAAATTTGGTTAAAAACTTAGTGAGATATAAATTTTTAAAGATTGGATATTAAAATGGGAATTGCTATTCGCACCATGGATTTTTGCTATTCGCACCATGGTACATGTAGATCACCTCGATTTTGTCACTTAAATATTTTAACTTTTAAAAACTTTTATTAATATTATTTCTATGAGTTCTTAATCAAATTTAATAAAATTTTTTTATTTGAATTCTATGGATTGTAAAATTAAAATAAAAAAATTTTCATCAAATTTGGTCAAGAACTCATAGAGATATTTTTGATAAAAGTTCCTGTAAACAATTACAACACAGCTTCTTTGTAATATATTTTTTTGTTTTTTCAAAATAACCACTGTTCGGCAACGATTTACAAGAAATATTACTATGCTAACTAAAAAAAATTTATAACAAGACTTGTAGCGCATATCATGGACTAATAGAATCTCAAATTTCATGAAAAAATATTAAAAACTCGTGAAGATATTAATGGTTTTGTAAATTTTGATACATACGTTTTCGCAAGTATTCCTCTAAACTTCAAATAATTCTGAAAGCACTTTCTCAAAAGAAATCTTTTCAAAATGTGAATTAGTAAGTTGATAGAATAGATATTTGAGAGTCTTAAGTTAAAATTTCATTATAAATAGATAAATATTGACAAAGCTATGATGATTTTTCAATTTGCTTCCAGATTTGGAATTTTCTAATTTTTATGAAAACAAAAAAATCACCATCACAGGCTAGATTTTTACAAGTTCAAATGAAACAAGTTACTGCACACTAATATAATTAATAGAGAATATACTAAAATTTTGCTTTCTAAAATTTCAAGTTATTTGGTTAAATATTCATTCCATAATAGCTTTTTTTCATTTGGCGCAGCTTCTATATAATATACTTTTTGTAAATAGAAGAATTTTTCATCAAAGATATCTCTACAAGTTCTTGACCAAATTCGATGATTTTTTTTATTTGAATTTTATGGATCCATAGAATTCAAATAAAAAAATTCATTGAATTTGATAAAGTGGTTGCAAAGATATCTTTGATTAAAGTTTTAGAGAATTTCAAAATTCATATCACATGACAGATATATTTAAATTTGTTGATAAAATTTTGATCAAGGATATTTCTGCAATCACCGGATTAAATTTGATGAAAATTTTTTAGTTAATTATTATGAAACCATAGAATAAGTAAAAAATTTTTATCAAATTTTATTAGGTGGTTGCAGAGAAATCCTTGATCAAAGTTTTGTCAAAAATTTAAATATATCTGTTATATAATAAGCATTTTGAAATTCTCTAAAACTTTGATCAAAGATATCTCTGCAACAACCTAATCAAATTCAAAGAAAATTTTTCTATTTGAATTTTATGGATCCATAGAATCCAAACAAAAAAAATTTCATTGAATTTGATTAGGTGGTTGCAGAGATATCTTTGATCAAAGTTTTAAAGAATTTCAAAATGCTTATCACATGACAGATACGTTTAAATTTTTGACAAAACTTTGATCAAGGATATTTCTGCAACCACCTAATAAAATTTGATGAAAATTTTTTTACTTATTCTACAGATCCATAATAATTAACTAAAAAATTTTTATCAAATTTGATTAGGTGGTTGCAGAGATATCCTTGATCAAAGTTTTGTCAACAATTTAAACGTATCTGTCATGTGATACATATTTTGAAATTCTCTAAAACTTTGATCAAAGATATCTCTGCAACCACCTGATCAAATTTGATGAAATTTTTTATTAATTATTATGGAACCTTAGAATAAGTAAAAAAATTTTTATCAAATTTCATCAGGTGGTTGCAGAGTTATTCTTGATCAAAGTTTTGTCAAAAATTTAAATGTATCTGTCATGTGATAAGCGTTTTGAAATTCTCTAAAACTTTGATCAAAGATCTCTGCAACCACCTGATCAAATTCGATAAAAATTTTTTATTTGGATTCTATAGATCTATAGAATTTAAATAAAAAAATTTTCATCAAATTTGATTAGATGGTTGCAGAGATATCTTTGATCAAAGTATTAGAGAATTTTAAAATGCTTATCACATGACAAATACATTTAAATTTTTGACAAAACTTTGATCAAGACTATTTCTGCAACCACCTAATAAAATTTGATAAAAATTTTTTACTTATTCTACAGACGGGCAGCATTAAAAGTCATACCCGTCAAAAAAGATATGACGAGTAGGACAAAAACCACCCAAGTTGGTTCCATAATAATTAGGGTTCCTCAAATTCAAATCAAATCAAATATTGGATCAATTTGAATTTGATCAAATCAAATTGACCCTGATTTGAATTTGATTTGATTCAAATATTTGAATTTGATTTTGATTTGAATTTGATTTTTAATAGTAATTTTCAAATCAAATCAAATATTTGTCAAATCAAATCAAATTTGGCCATATTTGGATTTGATCAAATCAAATATAGTCAAATTTGAATTTGAATTTGATCAAATATTTGATTCAAATATTTGAAGATCAAATCAAATTGCGGAACCCTAATAATAATTAACTAAAAAATTTTTATCAAATTTGATCAGGTGGTTGCAGAGATATCTTTGATCAAAGTTTTAGAGAATTTCAAAATGCGTATCACATGACAGATACATTTAAATCGTGTTTAAATTGTTGACAAAACTTTGATCAAGGATATCTCTGCAACTACCTGATCTAATTTGATGAAAATTTTTTAGTTAATTATTATAGATCCATAAAATAAGTAAAAAAACTTTCATCAAATTTTATTAGGTGGTTGCAAAGATATCCTTGATCAAAAATTTAAACATATCTGTTATATAATAAGTATTTTGAAATTCTCTAAAACTTTGATCAAAGATATCTTTGCAACCACCTGATCAAATTCGACAAAAATTTTTTTATTTGAATTCTATGGGTCCATAGAATTCAAATAAAAAAATTTTCATTGAATTTGATCACATGGTTGCAGAGATATCATTGATCAAAGTTTTAGAGAATTTCAAACCGCCTATCACATAACAGATATGTTTAATTACCAATTCGGATAAGATCAGCACTATAGCTATATTATTACCATATTTGGAAGTCGTTTAAAGCCTGGCACCTTACGAAATTACCCGATATATAACCCGGATCAGTCTGAACAAAACAAAGCGAGACGGCAAAGACAAAAACACGAAATATATAAAAAATGGCTATCTAAACTAGTCTTGGTTAACTAAGTAAAAGTGTTGGAAATACGATTTTACTATATAGAAACTACTCTTTCTAACCCAACCCTAACCCTAACCCTAATATTAATTAAAAATCAGAAAAATCAGGTAATTTTACAAGGTGCCAGGCTTTAAACGGGCCCCATATTTGGAATTGGGGATAAACAAATATATAAACAATATATTAGTAAATCTGTTTTAGGCCTAATAAAAAGTTTTTTGTACTAAGTAAATATTATTTTTTAATATAAGTAAAGTTGTAGAGCAGGTTCTTCTGCATCTACCAGTAAAATTTCATTAAAATCGGACTAGTAGATAAGAAGATATGAGTAAAAACGTCTTTAAAATTCTTTAAATCATATAAAAATTTTATATATACTGGTCTGATCCAGATTTTGTACTACCTTGTTTATATATTTGTTTTGCCCCAATTCTAAATATAGAAATATTGCCGATTTTGGCAATTAAGAGTAGGGTGAACGTAGATCAATTTTCATATGATTTATATGATACAGCAAAATTTTATATAGAAATCAAACACATGCTTCTAATAAAACTTTTTAGAATTATTGCTAATGTTCCCCAAAATTTTGTGGCATATAATTTGAAGCTTCTTATTTGTCATAGTAAAATTTCAAACCCTATATCATTTAAAAAAATCTACCTTCATATATTAGTAAAAAAAACTTAGATGACCCCAAATTTCCTTAGGTCGCACGAAAATTATTAGTTCTGATTGGTTGAATTTATGTTGTTTACAATCCTGATTGGTCGATCACCTGATTTCATATGATTACAACATGATCACTATTAAAATTGATCTACATTCACCCTATCCTTAAATTTTTGACAAAACTTTGATCAAGGATATCTCTGCAACTATCTAATAAAATTTGATAAAAATTTTTTTACTTATTCTATGGATTCATAATAATTAACAAAAATTTTTATCAAATTTAATCAGGTGGTTGCAGAGATATCCTTGATCAAAGTTTTGTCAACAAATTTAAACATATCGGTCATGTGATACGTGTTTTGAAATTCTCTAAAACTTTGATCAAAGATATCTTTGCAATCACTTGATCAAATTCAATGAAAATTTTTTTATTTGAATTCTATGGATCTATAAAATTCAAATAAAAAAATTTCATCGAATTTGGTCAAGAACTTGTAGAGATATCTTTGATGAAAGATTCTTCTATTTCCAAAAAGTATATTATAAAAAAGCTGCGCCAAATGAAAAAAGCTATTATGGAATGAATATTTAACCAATAACTGAAATCTTAGAAAGCATATTCTCTATTGATTATATTAGTGTGCAGTAACTTGTTTCATTTGAACTTGTAAAAATCTAGCCTGTGATGGTGAATTTTCTGTTTTGATCAAAATTGAAAATTTTAGAAAATTCTGAATCTGAAAGCAAATTGAAAAATCATTATAACTTCGTCAATATTAATCTGTTTATAATAAAATTTTAACTAAAGACTCTCGAATACTATTCTATCAACTTACTAAATCATGTTTTGGAGGTTTCATTTTGAGAAAGTGCTTTCAGAATCATTTGAAGTTTAGAGGGATACTTGTGAAATGTATGTGTTAAAATTTACAAAAACGTTAATATCTTCACAAGTTTTTAATATTTTTTTATGAAATTTAAGATTCTATTAGTTCATGATATGTGCTACAAGTTTTGTTATAATTTTTTTTTTAGTTAGCATAGTAAAATTTCTTGTAAATCATCGCCGAACATTGGATTATTTTGAAAAAACAAAAAAACATATTACAAAGAAGCTGCGTTAAAATTGTTTACAGGAACTTTCATCAAAGATATCTCCATGAGTTTTTGACCAAATTTGATGAAAATTTTTATATTTTAATTCTATGAATCCATAGAATTCAAATAAAAAAAATTATTAAATTTGATCAAGAATTCATAGAGATAATATTAATAAAAGTTTTTAAAAGTTAAAATATTTAAGTGACAA
>QKWP01001427.1:104190-129072 GCA_003550325.1 Gigaspora rosea
TAATATTTCGAAAATTTGATATTTCGAAATATTTCGAAATATATTACGTAATGTTTTGCTTATATTACGGTTCGTAAGACCTTACGTAAGATTACGCTATTATAAATTTGCTGATGAAAATCGAAATGATCTACATATGGGGTAAAGCCAAAAAAATGGGACAAATTTATTAGATAAATTTGTCCTATTTCTATTGATGTCCCCTATATACTATGATGCGAATAGCAATTCCTATTAAAATTTAGTAATAAAACTAACTTATAAATTTACACAAATTGACCAATCAGAATTAGAGATTTTGTGCAAACCAAAAAAATTTGAGCCAACCCAGAAAAACTTTGTGATATATACAACTATATTTTTTTAAAATATAATAATAGTTCAAATTTTTACTATAATAGATAAATTGTTTTTTTATAAAATTTAAAAAAAAAAGGTTACTAAATTTAATCTAGTAGTTACTAAGATATTTTTGCTTAAAGTTTAAAAAAATTTGCAGAAGGTATAAATAATAGGGAAAATAAATTTGTTGCACTCATGACATGTTGCACCCCCTGCTTCAACCGCATGATTTTATAGGCAAAAATTTTATTTTTTAAAAATTTAAAATTTTACTTATAAAGTATAAAATATATATATAATAGATGTCATATAACGTAAAATATTATTCTGAACAACTTTTTCTAAGTCATAAAGATAGGTTGTCTTAGTAAAAAAAATGTTTTATAAGAAAAATCAAAAATTTCCAAAGTTAGCACATATAAACCTTTTTTTTTACTAAAACAATATACTAATTTAACTTAGAAAAAGTTGTTTATCGTAAAATTTACATGTAATATTTAAACGTAAATATAGATTATATTAGTAAAAAAAGTTTTATATGTGCTAATGTTCGAAATTTTTGCTTTTTCTTATAAATTGTTTTTTTTACTAAGACAATTTATCTTTATAACTTAGAAAAAGTTGTTCAGAATAAAATTTTACATTATATGCTTTGATATTGCTTATTTTTTTATATTTTATTAGTAAAATTTTTAATTTTTAAAAATTAAAATTTTTGTATACAAAATCATGCGATTTGATTGGTCAGAATAAGGAGCTGAATAAGGGGTATGACATGTTACAGGTGCGTCAAATTTCTATTTCCTAAATAATAAATAAATTTGAAGACATAAAAAATAATTTCTAATATATACTATAGTATTTATAAATTTTTTAGAAAAATTATCCATGGCAACCCTTTATAGTTAACCAATTATTTTAAAGATTAAAATCGAGCACTACTTATGCACTTACTATATTATAGAGGGCATCATAAATAACATTATATACCCCCCATAGTAGCGCTGGACCCTCTCCTCTACTATATAAAAATTTTTCAAAATCCGTATGTTTATATATAAAATTTTACAAAAACTTGAATATATTGTAACACAGTTATCTGATTTGAATAATTTAGATACCATTCGATTCACCTCAGTGAGACGAATCCAATGATACCAAAATTATTTCATTTGGATTACTGGATCAATAGAATTCACAAAAAACTATTGATTTTTAGTAATTTTATAAAAAAACATAATAACCAATAGTATTTGGCCAATGAAATTCGATCCAGTAATCCAAATAAAATGAAATTGGTACCATTTGACTCCTCTCACTGAGACGAATCGAATGGTATCAAAATCATTAAATTTGACCACTGGTTCAATTTTTAGTCAATTTTTTCTAAAAAAATTACGTTATATTTTTTTGACCCCCTACTTATTGTGAAAAACGTTATCGTTCGTCCAACCCCTCTTGTATAATGTTATTTATAGATGCTCCGTACCAGTAATACAAACTCAAAGTTGTAATGTAAATCGACATTTTAATTATGATAACACCTTTTGCATTCTAGCAAAAAAAATTCCTTGCGAAATTTACTCTATAGCTCTAGACTATTTTATACCAACCCCAACCTTATCGCTCTAATCTCATATACTATAAACTTTATTACTAGCATGTAATTTGTATTACTAGCACAAATAGTAAATCAAACGTTGTATCCCCCGAAAATATATTCTATATAGTGATAAAAAAAACAAATATTTCTTTCATTATCATGTTCAAGTTTTTTTTATATTTTCAATATGAGGTTTTGTATTACAGTAGGACCCCGAACAATCTATAAATAGCTAACAATTTTAAAAAATTGGTATATATTTCTAAAAATGGAGAAGATCTATAGAAAAATAGTCAAAAATAAGCATTAATATTACTAAATATAGAAAAGATCTACAAAAAATTGTCAAAAATAAGCAAAAGCAAATTGCCACCTATTTATATATAGTTCGGGGTCCTATTACAGTCGTCCTTCCCTATAATCACACAGTTGGGCACATACCAATCAGGTGATTATATAGAAGTGTGACTGTATAAAGGTTATCTCTATATAATCACACCTATATTAAAAAATAATTAATGTGATTTAATCGAGGTAAATATATAATAATCAGTTTTTTTTCGCATGTAGTACATACGAAAATTAGAATGAAATTCATTCAAGTTGACAGTAAAGTCAACAGATCGAAAAGGGACTAAGCAGGGAGGCCCTGGCGTGGCGAAAATCACAGGAAACCAAGATGCTGGCGAGAAAAAACCAGTTCAATCACTATCCAGTTTGAGGAAGGTGCATGATGAAGATAAGTATTAATCAATTGTCTAATTGGGATGTTTCACATGAAAACATTAATTTTCATAACAAAGATTTATTGTAGATATAAACGCACAGACATTAGGAAGGACTACAGCGGCCTCAGAAAGGAAGCAAATTCGCAAAAATGAATATGAAGTAATTCTCTTTTAATAGATATATAACGTCCAAATGATTAATAGAAATAATTAATTCAACATATGCAGCAATATGGTTAGATGGCATTCAAACAATTTCAAGTGACTATGGCGGACATACACTGTCACACACACATTTATCCCTATAAGAAAAGTGGTTCGGGGTATGGTACGGGAAATCAGTGTATATGCATGGGATGGTACAGACCGTGTGGCACGTATAGGCACGTTTTACGGAATGGCACGATTAAAAATGACATGGATACTACGGTAATGGGGTGGCACGTTATATTACGTCATACAGAATAGCACGTATTCAGTGGCACGCATATGCACATTGTACGTGATGACACGTCAAATTATACGGAATGGCACATGTTAAAAATGACATGTGCTGGCTCGTTTCACAGAGTACAAACGAATTTTTTTTAAAAAAAGTTGCAATATCTCAAAAACTCGCAAGTAAGCCTGCTCTGGTATCTTAAGAAAAAAGATCCCTTGCAAGATTTTACACATTTGCAGTTGCTTTTGCTTCCAGATATGTACATACTTCAACTATTATCCGGTCCTTTTTTAATAAAATGTCTATTGGAAACTGGATCATAAATTTATATTTACTTACCCGTTCCACTTACGTGCCATCGCACGTGTCAATTGGCTTAGTAAACTGCTACAAAAAGCACAGACGATTTATGTGATTTCACGTTAAATTGGCACGTGTATATGGATCAACACAGTCCGCCAATTCCCGTGCCTACTCGAACCATGCACGTGCAAACCCAACCCATAGCACGTACCACTCGACCATGTGCCTATACACTGTTTTTCCGTGTAATCCCGGACTACTTTTCTTATAGGGTATATGGAGTTAATCTGAGAACACCACATAGCATTCAAAAAATTAAAAGCTATGCACCATTAGACTAGAAATATTGCCTAGCTCTCAGAGTTTGTTAGATTGAAAAGAATTTAAAGATCACATACAACTAGAGAACAAGGAATATGAAATATATGGGATAACTCAAAATGCATCTACAAACGAACATATGATAGGATGTGATAAACTTATTCAAAAGGCAACTTGGTAATGGAAAATCCAAACATTACAGTTCCATAGCGTGGTGACAAACATATGACCCAAAAAATGGCAATGAAGGGACAAGCGGAAATAAAGATATTGATGATTATATTAAAAAAATTCAATTTAAAGCAACCGAATATAGGGTTGTTGTCGAATGGAGTCCTTTTAATGGGTCAAATAACATTCAAAAAACTAGTGATGTGAATCTGGTTCAGCATTTCGGCAACATGGCTAGCATTTCAGAAATATGGCTAGATAATACATGAATAGTTATAACGTGAATCTAGAAAAGATACACGGTCACGTATACTGTTTTCTATAAGTGATCTTAGAACATTGCCTACTTCACAAAAAATTTGTTGGGTTTCTAAAAAGAATTTGAAGATCATGCGCAATTAAAGTATATATAATATAAAGTGTATGGAATGACCCAAAATACATCTATTAACGAAGATATGATAGTATTTGATGAATTTAGTCTAAAAGACATCATCATAATAGACTAGGCAGAAGTTGTTACCGAGCAAACACCTCAATGGCATGGTGCCAAACATGTGACACTCAAAAAAAAAAAGAAAGAAAGAAAGAAACTGCTCAAGGATAAACTAGTAGAAATAAACGAATTGATAAATGCATTAAGGAATTTCAACCTAAAGCCACTGAATATGTCAATGTGATCGAATGGGTTCCATTCAATAAATTTGACAGCATTCAAAGAATTAATAAATATGAATTTAGTTCAATATTTCTTTCGCAAAATGGCTAGACAGTATAAATAATTTCAGATAACTCACAGTCACGTACATCATCATATAGGGTTAATCTTAAAACATTATCTAGTTCGGTTAGTTTAAATTAAAAAAAAAGGTAAAGCTTATGTGCAATTAACAGATAAAGAATATAAAGTGTCGAACAACTCAAAATATAGCTACTAACGAATATATGCTAGCAGACAACGAATTCTATTTCCAAAAAGAAATCATTCAAATCATTCAAAACGGAAAATGTGAAATTGTTATGGATATATACTCCAAAAGCTTGACATCAAGCTCATTTTCAAACAAGAGAATGGGACAGTGAAATGGAGGAATTGATAATTGCATCAAAGAATTTTAGCTTAAAGCAACTAAATATCGAATGGATTCCTTCAACAAATTAAATAAAGTCAAAATAATTAGTGAAGATAGTTCGAATTCAGAAGCTTTGTCAACTTGGTTAAAAGGCATAAAAATAGTTAAAGATATACTTGGGGAATATGTATGTCATGTGCACTATCGCACAGAGCAGACCTTAAAACATTATCTAGTCCCCAGAGTTTTCAAGATTTTTTTTCGATAACTCAAACCCACCACAAATAAATACTTGATAGTATTCAATAAATCTTATTCCGAGAGAAATATAAAGTACAAAAAGTGTGAAATTGTGACTAATATAAATACTTCATCAAATTGGTGCCAAACACATGATCCATGGAGAAGTGGATACATGAATTAGATGATTGCATTAAAGAATATGAAGGCATAATGGAATAGATTTCTTGTTACAAATCAGATAATATTAAATTATCGGTAAAGGGGATTTGGAACAGTATTTTCAGCAACATGGTTAGATGATAAAAGAATAATATAACACTTAAAAATTGCTTGGATCACAAAAGAATTTTTAAAGAGAATTTAAAAATAATCATACGGAACTTAGGTCAGATGTAGAAAACTCGAAGCATATGGATTAACTCAGAACATAAATAATGAATATTAATGGTATTTCAATATACAAATATAGGAAACCATCGTAGCTATTTAGCGTTAAAATTACAGAGAATTTAATTGGAAAAGTAAATTGAAACTGCATGTGGATATGTTAAAAGATTTAATAAAAATATGGATAAGTTCATTAGAATTTTTATAATGGAAACATATTACAACATCAAAATCCAAAAGGAGACGTAATGTCCTATATTGCAAGGTTAGGATTATTTACAAGGAATAAAGAAGCTGACCTAAAGGAATTTATAAAGTATTACTATACATTGTGCCAGAAGTATTTATGCCTCTGATACTGTGCTATGACTGAAGAGACAAAATCTCGAAATCTCTACCGAATCAATAAAATTATTCTAGCAAAGATATCAACAAATGGCAACTCAGCAACTGTTGAACCAACAACGACGACCTTGGAAAAAGAAAATTGAATAAAATAATAACGATAATAATATAAATAAACAAAATACTTATCTACTGTACATAAAGATAATATCAGCAGATCGATCTCTAAAGTTACTAATCTGTTTATAATTTTAAATAAGCAAATTAGTAATTTGGCACTTAACAAGTAAATGTAGTAGTAACAGAGTCATTTGTAAGTTGTTACATTCTTTCTATAGTCATTCCATGATCTACTGATTGAGTTTTTAATATATTTCTATTTTTAGAATGCCTGTTTTTTATCAGTTTTGTTAAAATAAATTTTTTTTTAGATTGTGATTATATAGAAGGAATTTTATTATTAAAATTGTTCAACAAATTCTAAAAAAATGTAATAGTGATTATAGCATAATTGTGACTGTATAGAGGTATTTTTAATAATAAAAAAACGGGAATTTAAAATTGTGTGACTGTATAGAGTTTGTGACTGTATAGGAGGTGACTATAGGGAGGGACGACTGTAACGCTATTATAATGAAACATAGCGATAATACTGTAGTATAAATTCACTATTGGTGTGGTGACATAGTGTAGTTGGATAGTTGTCACCCCAAGTATTTGTAGCAAAGGTACAGAGTTCGAATCCCACTAGAGACGATTTCGAAGAATTTACCTATGTTACGGTAACCTGGATTCTTAGCTCGGATTTACAAATCTGTTTCCTAGATTATACCACTCATATTGGGAGCTTTGGTACTGTGTTACGCACAGAACTGGGGCGTGTAGATCCTGGGAGCACAGGCGCTGTGTTACACACAGAACCATAGAACAAAGAGAAACTATACATAGCAAGTTCCGAGTAGAGAGGTAACCAGATTTTTGACGGTACCTAATAGGAATTGGACAGGGACTGACCGGTAGTGGACTGACTGAAAGCGGACTTACGACAAAAGGGCTTATGGCGGGCCCTACCAACCGGACTGCCGGGGGTCACACCGGAGAAAAAGGACATGTATTTCAGAATCATGTACCAGAAGGAGGGAGCTCTTGGGTTCACCAGAGCAGACCAACTCTTTTGGGTCCTCGGATTGGAAGTAGGAAGGTAACCGGGGGAAAGAAAGCTTCTGGGGAAAGAACCCAAAAGAAGAATAGGACGGTACTAGAGTCAGATGAACTTTACAAGGGCAGAAGTAGGTAGTGATAGCGGTTAAGTAACCACCCTAACTGCAAATATTGGTCTTGGCGAATGCGTACGCTACCAAAGTGTAGGTGATACCTGTGTGGGACAGGGAACGCTCTACCAAGTTTCCCACTGGGATAAACTAGTCCTAAGGGGGACTGGTTAGCATCCGGAACAGTGTTCCGGTGATACAAGACGGGCTGACAGGAGGCAAGGATCAGAGGGTTTAAATAGGCAATGCCAGTATGTGAGTTGCAGGTATAACAGCTAGTGTAGAACCTTCGGGTGGCTACTTAAATAGGCAACCAAAAGTTGCAAGTGAGGCTAGTTGTACTCTCGTCAATGTACAAATGTCGGATGTCCCTCTATATAGGGCGTCCGGGGTCTGATTATCTTGAATAAAAAGCTCTCCCCCGAAGTGGGCACTTTGACTTGAAAAAAAAAATAAAAAAAAATAAATTCACTCATTATATCCTTTATTTATCAAATATGTGTAGTTTTGGTTTTTTTATTTTGCGAGAGGATGTATACACTTAAATATACTAGTACTTAAAATAAGAAAAAAAGAAATTTGAATACAAAAAGAATCACAAAAAAGAATCATTCATTAAACTGAAAAAAAAAGATCAATTCGGAAAACAATATTTTACAATTTCATTACGTGCTATTAACAAGTATATACCAAAGCAAAAAAAAAAACAAAGGTTCAAGGAGTAATAAAAAGGTGATTACGTTTATTTCAAATAGTAAGTTAAAGGTAACATGTAAGATTTTTTTTTTTTATAGTCAAGGTGAGGTCATGCCTCAGATCTTTATTAAGCATAGTTATCATTACAACATCTATGAATATTGCATTGGATTACTACAACTACCAAGTACCGAAACTTAGACTATTTTATCTATGACCTAAACCTACCAGAGTATCCTATATATCCTACTCATATATTTAAACTGGTTTTTGCACCTTACTTGTCCACTAATAGTACATGTAGTGCTGCCACCGCCAGGTTCATAGCTCAAGCCATCTTTTAATGCTGCCGCAACCTAGCCCGTTTCTCAAGCCACTACTTTCTTACTAGTATCTATAGCACGGTACATGCCCTTGCAAAGTTCACCAACCCTAGTACTTGTCCCTTTTCTCTTCTGGTTTCTTTCCGGTTGCTTCCTTTACCCCTACCTCGCTTTCTTTTTCCCGGTTATATTTCTACTCCCAATGCCGAGGTCCCGGAAGGAGTGGTCTGCCTTGGCGGACCCAAGGTCTCCCTCTTCTTGGTACATGCTTCTGTAACACATGTCCTTTTCCTCTGGAGCGACTTCCAGCAGTCTGATTGGTAGAGCCCCGCCATAGGCCCTTTTGTCGTAAGTCTGCTTTCGGTCAGTCCGCTTTTCGGTCAGTCCGCTTCCAGTCCGTCCCCATCCGATTTCTGTTTAAACATGTAAGATTGGCTTATTATTAATCTTTATTCCCATATATAAACAATACAGGTATAAATCTTTAAAATTCTAGAATCGTTAATGCCAGTTTTAAAAAAAAGGCATAGAGTGATTAAGAGCCATGACGTAAGTATTTTATTGTCATTTTAGAATGCTATGACTATAAGTTCAAGTCCTTAATATTATGAACCTTTTTCAGGTCAAATCTGGATAAAATAAATTTTCAAGATACTGAACTTGAAGCGTTAGTGATGTATGACAGTGTCGAAGAGTTAAGTGATGCTAATAGCGATGAGTAAATAACATTTAATATTCGTTGTAACAATTAATATACTTTTTAATTTTTAAATGTTTTTAGGTTTAATGATGCTAAAAATATCCCAGAGCATTTTATTGGCAAAACCTTTCAAGATTGGGAGCAAGTTGAGAATTTTATAAAAAAATATGCCGCTACCAAAGGCCATAGAGTATAGATTGGTGGTAGTGGAAAAATTGATACAGAAACTTAGAAAATAATAAACCGAACTTATTTATTTTGGCATTTTGGAAACCCCAGAAAACATAAAACCGAATGGGACGTCTAGTCAAGTGGGATGTCCATAGAAAGTTAATATATGGTTTAAGAGAGATAAAAACTGCCTTGAAGTCACGACTTTGAATGATCAACATGTGGATCATGAACTTCATTCATTAGCAAGACGGTTTGATCTGATATTAAGAAAGTTACCAAAGGAAGTTATTGAAGAAATTCAGTTTTTGACTTTGCTGCTAAAGCAGATGCAACCATGCAATATAGAATAATCCGGTAAAAGTTTAAAATTAGAATACATAGACCAGATCTTTATAATCTTATTAGAGATCTTCACCATGATTCAGCACTAAGGAAAGAAGATACTGCTATATTCATCAGCAAAAATATATATGCATAAACTTGCGCAAGTTTTTACAGTATATAAGAAAATCGTAAACTTACGTAATATTTAGTGTAAAATTACGTAAGTCTTACGATGTGTAAGAAAATTGTAAATTTATATAAAAATTTTCCATAAGGTTATGATTTTCTTATGGTGTGTAAGAAAATTGTAAATTTATATAAAATTTTTATGTAAATTTACAATTTTTTTATGGTACGTAAGAAAATTGTAAACTTACATAAAATTTTTACATAAATTTACGATTTTCTTACAGTGCATAAAAAAATAAAAAAAACCATTTTACACTAATTTTCGAATTATTTCAAAATGAATTATGTTTAGCTAATATTTTTGAAATATTTCGAATTATTTCAAAATATTTTTTTAAAAAAAAAAAAAAAAAGTAAAATTTCAAAAAAAAGTAGGTTAAAAAAAAAAAGAGAAAGACAAAGTAAAGAAAACTGCCATAGGAAAAAAAAAACAAAAAAAGCCGGTTTGAACAATTTTTACCACCTCTCCCTTTTACCCTCTCTCCCTTTTACCCCCCTCTCCCTTTTTCTTTTTTCTCTTTTTTTTTCTTTTTTCTCTCTTTTTTTTTTTTCTTTTTTTTTTTTAATATTTCGAATACTTTCGAAATATTTTAGGACGATCTGCAACCTGGATCATATCAATAACACGTTTTACTAATATTTTCGAAATGTTTTGATGATTTTTGATGATTGTACTACAAAATCAGATTAGATCTTTGTTTATTTTTTTTTTGTTTATAATTTAGATCTTCAATCAATTTTACATTGTTTCTTTGTTTTCCTTTTGTTTTTTTTGGTTTGGTTTCATTTTTTTTAGTTTTGTTTTGTATTTTTTTTATTTTTTAATTTTTTTTTATTTTTTAATTTTTTTTATTTTTTAATTTTTTTTTATTTTTAAATTTTTTTATTTTATTTCTATACTTTATCACTGGCACTTTGCAAGAAATCCAACGACTTTTCAGCACTTTACGCAAGCCAACTCAGACTTTCGACACTTTGCAAAAACACACTCTAGCAATTTCCAAATTTCAAGAATGCAAGTTTTTGCAAGTTTTTGCAAATTTTTGCAAGGTTTCATTTCATTTATTTTTTCATTTCATGTTTTTTGTTTTTGTTTTTTTGTTTTATTTTTATTAATTTATTTTATTTTGGCACTTTGCAAAAACTTTTGACAATTTTTGAATTGCAAGATCACGAACTCTTACTTCAAGGAAATAGAGATTTGGAGCTTCGTTTATTTTTTTACTTAGTTTGCTTACATTTTTGTTTTTGTTTGTTTTCTTTTTTTTTATTTATTTTTTTAATTTTATTTTATTTTATTTATCCCTTACTTTTTTCAAAACTTTGCAAGAAAACGATTTGACTTTTCCGAGAACACCAATTTTAGCGTTTCTAGCACTTGCAAGAAGTCGTGAATATAATCGAATATAAGTGAATATAAAAAAATATAAGCAAATATAATAGTTTATTTTTTTTTGTTTTGTTTTTTTTGTTATTTTTTTCGGTTTTGTTTTTTGTTTTTTGTTTGTTTTTTTTTACTAGTACTTTTTAGAAAGTTGCGAATACAAACGAATATAAGCGAATATAATAGTTAAACAAAGAAGAAGAGAATTAATAGCTACTACAGGATAAGAAAAATAAGTATATAGAGCTATTATAATGCAATGAAGTGTGAAAGTAGTTTAAAATATTACTATTTTTTTCATTTTCATTTTTTTTGGTTTTATTTTTTTTGTTATTTTTTTTATTTTAGGAAGTAGCGAATATGAGCGAATATTAGTGAATATAAGTGAATATTATAGTTAAAACAAAGAAGAAAAGAAATAATAGTAAACTGCAGGATGAGAAAAATAAATGTTTAGAGCTAGCATTATGTGACAAAGTGCGAAAGGGTTCAAAATATTACTATTTTTTTTGTTTTTGCTTTTTTTTTATTATTTTTTCGTTTTTAGTTTTTTTCTTGTTTTTATTTTTTTTTGTCATTTTTTTCAATTTTTCGAAAAAATGTATAATAATATATAATAAAATATATAATTTTGATTAAAAATATATAAAAATTAAAATATAATGTATAATAATAATAATAAATAAAAAATATAAAATTTTATATTAAATTGCGAAATCTTGTGAAAATATGCGAAAACATGCAAAAATATGCAAAAATCTGTAAAATGGTTAAAAAATTTGCAAAAAGCATGATTATATGAATTTTATTATTAATTGATTATTAATTGATCGTAATATTGTACACGTAACTCTGGTTATACCGACAGCTAGTTTAACTGACAATTGGTATATCGACACTTTTTTTTTAAAAAAAAACTACTATTTTAAAATTTTGCTGTTTATACCGACACAATAAGAAACATTAACTATACTGACATATCGACAATTTTAACATCAAAAAATTTTTTAATTTAATTTTTTTTTGCTGGTTATAGTGACAATCTTGTAGGATTCAGCATGGGGTGGGAAAGTTCAGGTGCGAATTTTCCTCCTTGTACCTGAAAAGGTGTTATTCAAACTTGCTATAATAGCTGTTCTTTTATTCGACCTATCAATAGGATATTGTTAGTAATTATCTAATCAGTTATGAAATAAAAAACTAATTAAATCGTACTTATCTTGAACGTATATGCTTGCTCATGCGACATTAATTGAATGCCTGATTTGGTTTTCAACCAGAATTCTGGCTTGCGCAATAAATCATACTTATCTTGAACATATATATGTGATGTTAATTCTATACCTGATTTGGTCAAATTGAACACAGGTACTAGTTTCAACTAGAATTCTGGCTTGCGCAACCTGGTGTCACGGCTTGGGAGAGACTTATGGAAATCGTTGCCGAGTTTAGCAACAAGCCGTGAGCATTAGGGTATTAAAGAAAGTAATTTTATGTTAGGAGAGCGATTTATATTGGGAGAGCAATTTATTATATATATTAATAAAGACAAAATATAATGTTAATGTTATACATAGAGTTAAGATTATCTCTATCCCTCCTGCGAATGCCATTCCCTTAAACACATCCTTGGGTACTAATCCCTACAATTGTTCCCATGATAATAATGAAGTAATCATGAAAGAAATACGAATATGAAGTAATAATTAATGAATGCAATAAAATGATGTAGTGAAAAAAAATTGAAGAGTCGAATGTAATGTTTGTTAAAAATAGAGTAATAATGTGGTAATTTTGAAGTAATCAGACTGTGGTGTATGCTCATGACATTGATCCGATCGATTTCGCCAGATGACAAAATTTTCTGTGACACTGGCAGGTCGCTTCTGGTATATCTCTGCTTTACCAATACATGTACTTCATACAAGTTTTAATTCCATATAATTTACTTGTCATATAATTATAAGAGAAGATTAGTATCGGTTAGTTTTGAGCCTGTTTTAAAGTTCTTACGGCCATCTTGCTAAATTCGTAAAGTAATTCAAAAATACTTATCTGTTATGGTATTACATCGTCACCATTTAATTCTAATAGGATAAAAAGCATAATGAAAAAAAGTTTTTCTTTATATAAGATTGATATAAAGTAAAAATAGAAATAATTACATAAAAAAAAATATATAAATATAATGAAATAAATAAAATTGTTTTTGCTAGTAACAATGTCTGATAGCGAAATTATCTCTGCTAAACGCAAGGGTAAAGCTAAAGAAACAGTGTCAAAAAAACCTCGAAAAATATTAAGCGGCAAGCAAAAAAAAGAATTATGCCAATTGGCACAAAATAATCCAAATTTTACACAGCAAGAATTAGCAATGAAATTTGAAATTGGTCGGTCAACAGTAGCAGATATTCTTGCAAAGTCATCTTATTGGCTTAATTTGGATGAAGAAAGTACCGCTGCACAGCAAAAACGAAACAGATTACCTGATCATCCACAATTAGAAGAAATTCTTGCATGTTGGTTTGATCTTGCATTAGAAAACCATATAACTATAACGGGTTTAATCTTGCAAGAAAAAGCAAAACAAATTGCAAATACCTTAGATATTCAAAATTTTGCTGCTTCTGATGGGTGGTTGCAAGGCTTTAAAAAACGATACCATATAATTTATACTACACAAAGTGGTGAGGCTGCTAGTGCTCCAGTTGAAAAATTGCCAGAATTTCGTTTATCTTTACAAAATAATATAGTAAATTATGATCTTGTAGATGTTTATAATTGCGATGAGACAGCACTTTATTGGCTCTTAGAACCTTCAAAATCACTTACTCATGGTCGTATTGCAGGTGTTAAAAAGCCAAAAAATCGGGTTACAATCATGTTAACATGTAATGCAGTTGGCGATAAATTGCCTCCAGTCTTTATCCATAAATTTGAAAATCCACATGCGATGAGAGGAATAAAAAAATCATCTTTACCTGTTAAATATTATTGGAACAAAAAGGCCTGGATGCAGATTTCGATTTTTCAAAACTGGTTATCACAATTAGATGATTGCATGCGTCTTGCTCGTCGAAAAATTCTTTTACTTGTAGATAATTGTTCGGCACATTCTATTGAAGGTTTGAATTTAAGTAATATTAAAGTAGTTTTTCTTCCAAAAAATACTACGGCATGGTTACAACCATGCGACGCTGGAATTATCTACTCATTTAAGGTTAGTGTTATTATTAAAATTTTTTTAAAATTTTAATTAAATAATGATAATATTTATACAATTTAGTGTTACTATCGCAAGCTATTATTACAAAACCGAATTGCTGCATTTGATGAAGCAAATCTAACCAATGAGCCTCCAGATCCCGTTACAATTTATGATGCAATTCAGTTTGTTGCGCAGGCATGGAATAATGTTTCCGAAGATACAATTATTCATTCATGGCAAAAAACTGGTATTCTTCCTTTAATAGAAATTGATGAATATCTGGATACAGAAATTTCAGTTGAAATAAATAATGACAATGAAGAAGCTGAATTAGAAAATCTTATTATACAATTTCAAGATTTAAAAAATCCTAAAAGTCCTGAGCATTTAAACATTTCTATACACGAGTTTATTGAAATTGATAATAACTATGCAACAGGTGAAATGCCTACAATCGAAGAGCTTATAGAAGAAATACAAGAAAATGAACCTGAAGAAGAAGAACCAAAGAAGCAAAAACCTGTTACCCCGACTCAAGCTATTACTGGAATAGACTCGGTATTGGGTTATATTGAACAGCTTGAATCGAATTTTGAAATTGATATTAAAGTTTTTGCTGAACTTAAACGGATGCGAAAAGAGCTTGCTTATTTAACAAAAAAAAATTCAAAACAAACAAAATTGGATTCATTTTTTTGTTAAATAGAATTAGTAAGTACGTATAAATAAATTACATTAGTAGGTATAATAAGCAAATGTTATTTATTAAAATAAATCCAATTTGTTTTTAAATTCAGCATAAAACAAATTCATAAACATTTTAAATATATATTTACAATGCCGAGTTATATTTTTACTGTTTTTAATAAAGGCTACTCTTAAGCACCTTTAATCGGCTATAACACCAGGAACATAATACAAAATACGAAGTGTTTGATTTTACTAAAGAATAAATCGAACCCAAAATCTTAAATTTAAAAGCACGGGTTCTTTTTTATAACATCATTACAAGTTTTATGTAATGCAAAATTTTTTAGAGATCGGCTAAAGTGGAATTAACCAAAAATTGAAGTTTTTTTTTTAATGAATGCCGGTTATGCTATCGAGTTCGATGACCAGCATACATTTATGCAGGTGAAATTATTTTTTTTCATTTGTGATTCGATTCTCGTAGTTATTTTTGGTATGACAATCTTGCCGAAGATTCACCTTATCAAAAAAATATCTAATTTATCCATTCGATTACATCTTTATAGAGTGTGGCTTTAAGTTGAAATAAATAACCTTTTTGGTTACTTTATTAATGATAAATTTCAATCTGTGCAACTCTCAAAAAAAATTTGTAGTCGTAATAAACACATCAAAAAGATATGCTTGAGAACAAACTTCTTGATTGAATCTGGTTTTAATCAGTTTTATCGGTATATCTGTTTCTTGAATTTACAACTAGTTTTGACCAAATTGGTTAGTAGCAAAGTTGATACGTATGATTGCTGCAAAGAGAAAACCTGCAAATCTAGATTTGCAGGTTTTCTCTTTATAGTTAAAAATAAATTATCTCCAATAAAAACTAAGGCGCTTGCTAAACTGACATATTTACCTATTATCAATATGATGTTGGTATAAAAAGAGATACTGGTTAATCCGACATCTGGATATATCGACAATTTTTTTATTGCTAAAGAGTGTCGGTATAACCAGAGTTACGTGTAATATATCATTGATTTACACCAGTTTTTGCCAGTTTTCGCAAGTTTTCAATGTTTGTTGTTTATAATATTTTTGCTATATTTCGAATTTACTATGCCATAAAAGTTCGTAATTATTACATCTTCGTAATACTCCGAAATTACTATAGCGTAAACTTTCGTAATTATTACCCCTACGTAATACTCCGAACTAATCATAAGTTTTTTGCAAGTTTACCCCTGCATAAAAACTTACAGAGGTTTACGTATATTTTTTTTTGCTGATGTTGTTGAAGAGACTATATGAAAAAAATTGAAGATCTTGAAGGGTATTTTCAATGAATCTTAATCCAGTTATGTCTTCTTTAACCCATCTTTTTTGGATAAGTCCTGAATAGCAAATTTTGTGATTACGTTATCATGATGTAGTAATGTATGACAACACATGTAAAACGAACCATTATGATCGGGCTTTGTCAATTTTCGTTACACCTGACAATAATTTAAAGACAAGAATCATAGGCCAGACAATTGTTAATGACAAAATACAATCTTTATATAAATGAGTTTTCAAATGTGTTAAGGATACAACGGGTTTAGAGCCAAGGATATTTGTAATGGATAGTGATTTGGCAGTTAATAGTACCATAATAGCTCAGTTTTCTGATATCTTTTATATGCATTTTATATGGCATATAAGTCAAAACTTACCAAAAAATTTAAAGTTCCAATTTTGATACTTTTATGAAAGATTTTATATGACGAGAAACAGCTTAATAGAAAAAAATTTAATGAAAGGTAAGAAGTTATTATGATATAAAAGGTAATTTAATTATTTTATTTGTTCCAAAATAGGAGAAGCTATTGCAAGATTATCCATAGCCGAAAGATTACTTGACGAGAGCTTTGGGATCTAATATTCAATCATGGGCGCGTGCTTTTACTAATAGAAAGTTTACTACCTGCGCACAGTCAACATCTCATAATGAGAGCGAAAACTCAACATTGAAGCATCTTTTGGGAAATTCAAATATTCTATTGTCGAGTTGTTTGAAGCTTTAGAAGAAAGATATCAAGAGGAATGTGATTATTGCGAGTTTATAAACTAGAAGCAAACTATACTACAAGTAGGGCCAAGAAACGTAGCTAAAACTATTTTCGGATCTGTTATACAACAATTAAATGAGTTCTTAATGCCAAATATAATAAAAAACAAGATGAGCAAATGGATTTAAGTCTTTGTTACTATACTATAAAAATCAAACTTGAAGCTATACTTTTTAAAAAAAAGGTACCGTTAATCTAACCTACATAGTATATCTAAAAATTTATTCTGTTTATTTATAATAGGCAAAAATACCGTTCCTAATAAATCGTCGGTACTGTATTAATAGGATGAAAAATTAAAATCAATTGATATTTGTTTCTCGAAATCGATTTCTCATAATAATCCTTGATTAATAATCCATGATTATCCATAACGTTGGTTTTGACTTGCCAAATATTGATTCTTAAAATAATACCTATACAAAATAACAGAAATTTCACAGATCAGTATAGTATAGGTGTGCAAATCTGTATAGTAAAGGTTGAATTTTTAAATTTATACTATATTGATTCAGTATAATATATATTAGCATTAGGGTTAGGAATTATAGCTAATCGGTATAGTATAATTTTAAATTTGGCCTATACTATATAGATCTGCTCATCTATTCCATACTGATCTGCTATAATTTCCAAAATAATGCACATGAGCATTATTTAATTTTAAAAGAGCTAAAGCAAAAGAATTTTTTAACAATAAAATCATTGTTGAGCTCTCTTTAAATTACATTTTTGAAAATTAGGGATTGGAACTGCCTAAAATTTTTCTTAATCGTTTAACTGTTTAACTGTTTAATTTGAATAGCATTAAAATAATTCCGGCCCACAACCAACTTAATTCTGCTCAGAACTATTTAAATGGTTAAATAGTTCCAATCTCTACTAAAAATAATGCCCATTGGCATTATTTTTTTTTGCAAATACAGTGGAATATGAGTTGAAAAATTTCTACTAAAGGAATTTAGATAATATCCATGTGAAATATTTTCGATTCTTTGTTTTTTTTTGATTTTTATATTACATATTGATCTTATAATCGAGCTAGGGAGTAATAATAGACTGCCAAATTTTTATTCTATAACTTTATATTTTGATAGTAGTATAGTTTTTAGATTTCTGGTACTTAAATCGATTGTTATTTTTCATTCCATTAGGAACAGTACCAATGATCCATCAAAAATAGTAACTTTGCTTGTAATGTTTTTTTGTTAAAAAAATTTTTTTTTACTTTAACAATATTTAGGAAGTTGATGAATTGGATCGGTGTATTGATAATTTATTTGATTGCCTGCAAGTACAGCTGAGTTTATTTATGAATGATTTCCAAACAATTTTTGAAATTTGGGAGGTTTAGTACTTAGCAAATTCTGGTTCCTCTTATTTTGTATATCTTTTAAACGATAGTACTTTTCTTTGCACATATATGATCATTAAGTTCTATGGTTATTCATGTTGTTATTTTTATTGCGTTCTAACTACTTCTACTGTAAAATTTCATATTGGTTAGATAAATTGACATTGGTACAAAGACATAATGCAAGGGTCTAATATATCAGATAATAAATTCATAGTTATTTCTTCAAATACGTTGATATCAACATCAAAAACATATTCCTTACCAACATAGTTTATAAAATTATCGAAATTTGATACTAGAAAGGTTGAAATGTTTGCAAATAGTTGTTTAGGGCAACCATATGAAGAAATAGCTAAAGCTATTTTAAAAAAGTATAAATTTGGTGAACTTTGGGGATTAGGAAGAAAAATAATAGTCGATGCAATTGAAGAACTAGTTGAAGATAGTAATGATGACATTAACCATAAAGTTTTCGAGTTTTTTTTATTAATCCAAAGTAAAACATCGCAGAGAATTGTTAGTAATGATAAAGATCAATTTTAACCATAGCATTGATGAACTTAATGATAGCACGATAGATATTCAAAATCCTATTGAGTGATGGTCAAGAGGTCGATCTAAATCAAGTTCAAAAAGAATTAAGAATGTTTTAAAAAAGCCTAATATCAAACCTAAAAATAAGTGCAGAATTTGCAAACAAAAAGGCCATAATAGTAAAACCTGTAAGAAAAAAGAGCTATCAGATGTTAATTCAAATGAAGAAAATGGTGAATTGAGAGGTAAGTTTATTCAATTTACCTGCATTAGCACAAATTTAATATATATACTTAACTATATTATTAATTTATAGCTAATTGCATAGTCAATGTAAGTAACAAAGATTCTATTTAATAGCTAGGTTAGTTATGCAAAAAAATATCATAGTGATGTAATCGCCAACCACTTCCAACCTGATAATAAAATTACATATTATGTTGAATAACTAGTAGTCTTAATTTAAAGACTAATAATCATTTAACATAATGCATAATTTGTATTATTAGGTCAAAAATGACTACCAATTACGTCATCATGACATTTTTTTCACCATGACTAATCCAATTTGTATTTAATATATCTAAATTTAATACTAACAAATTCTATCCATATAGGTTATAACGAAAAATTATCGATCATAGATTCAGAACATGAAAGCATTCAAGAGGATACAATAGAGCTAGGTACTAGAGCTGCAGACATTAGAACATAAATGAACATTTACTATGACGTTTGACGTGATGTATATGATGTGACATTTAATATGATTATATATAAATTTTATATGATGTGAAGAGTGACGTACTACCTTGAACCTTCTAAATGTTTGCAGCTCTACTAGGTACTAGTTAATTTGTATTCATAGTTAAATAATGTAAGTATTATATCTTATTACCTTTTATTACTTATATATGTATAGGATCAAGTAATGTTATGGTAGTAGTTTCTTTGTTTATGCCGCCAATTGACTTCAAAAATAATAGACAAAACAGTGTAGTATCTGTTGTCAAAAGGGTCATAATTCTCGAACTTGCCCAAATAAAAAATGATTAGATTTAAAGATTAATAACAAAAAGATTGTTTCAATACTGTAACGTGACTGTAAAAAAGTTAAAATTATAAAATTCTATAAATATTTTAGAGTGCTATTTCAGCATATTTATTTTTATACGATCATGCAAGAACCCCGAAGAACTCTGATACAATTCAGATGATTCTAAAAAAAGAAATTTTGCATAGAAATTCATCAAACATTGCATTGTTATATAGTAAAATTTCAAATTTTGCTCTATTTTATACATCTAATTGGCTAAAATACTGCTAAAATTATACAAACCCAGATCTAAGTTGTATCAGAGTTCTTCAGGATTCTATTATGCATATATTATTACTTGAATAAGTCGTACTAGAATACACTTGAAAAATTTTAGTCATACATTCTGTAATGGTGTTTAGTTGGATAGTATTTAGCCTTCAATAATTTGTTTCTTTTTATTTTTAGTATGGCCTATAATTTCATCGTAAAAAAATTATCATTGTTTATAGGAATTTTGGTATATTCAATCTAAGATACAAGGTTTATGTCCAATTGTAAAGTAAGGAAATAATACATCTGGGCGGCATCATTTAAGAGTATTAAGGTTAGTATATATTCCATCTATTTATCTTATCTATTATAAGCTCAACTTTTATTAAGTATAATTTGCAATTTTTGGTCAATCAACATGCGAACCAACTTGCTTTAATCACTCTAATATTTATTTTCTGTGCATCCTTATCTACCAATAAAATTATAAATTATTAGTAATATCTGGTATGTTAAATTATAAAAATTATAGGAAGAAATTAAGTATATACATAGTGCTAAACAGTCTTTTTTGTTATCCTGCTAGAACAATTTTTAGAAAACAATGTTTTCTAAAGTATACCTTCATGTTAATTCTGGTGAGTTTATGTATACATATTAACCAAGTTCAAAACCAGAGCTACAGTGTTGGCATTTATTGGAATTGGAATATTTATTCAATTGGATTGGAACATTTGAACTAGTTCAAAATATTCCAATAAAAATTTGGACCGGAAGATCTGGGTCTATTAAAATTAGCCAATTAGATTTTCATCACATGGTACAATTTTATTGGATAAAAATTAGTAATGCAAAATTTTGTGTGATACCGAAATAAACAAGACTGACAAACTGCATATTGATTATATAAATTTGCCATTTGGTCTAAAATAAGAAAATATGGTATAAGAATATATAGTTTTTTACCCATATTGAAATTACTGTATTAATATAATTGAAGTTATGATATGGCAAGATCTCACCTTTAACATTTAAAAAAAAAAAAAAGTAATGATACGTAAAAAATTTTTTTAAATATTTAAAATTGAATAAATTGAAATTGAACTGGAATTGGACTGGAATTGGACTATATCCAATAAATAAATAATAAAATTTGGATATTGTCCAATGCCAATGGTCTCAATATGTATTGAAATTTTTGGATTGGTCCGAATTCCAATAGTCTAATAATTCAATAAAATTTTATTGATTATTGTCCAATGCCAACACTGACAAGCTATATCCAGGTAATTAGGCATAAGCAAAAGTTTACTAGAAAAGTCTAACTAACGTTCAGCAGCATAAGCTGAAACGTTATTATACTTTTTTAGTAAACTTTCACTTATGTCTAATAACTAGGCTACAACTAATTTACTTATATGTATAGACTTTCATGCACTTATCTAAAAATGAAACCTTTATTATATAATATGCATCGTCTAAGATTTAATATGATAGTACTTATATTCAGCAATCTAAGTTAATAGATAAGATATCGTTTAATAATACTTGTCACTTTCTGTTTGTTTTGGATTATTTGAAAAGTCTACAGAAATTATTTTCGTATCAATTTTGGTATTTTAAGTTTTTTTTTTTTTTTTTGAAGCCGCGGTGTCACAATAGTTTAACTAAAGGTATTTCTTTATTAAGTAAACTCGCGATCAAAGTTCACAAGGATTTAATATCTTCAAAAGTATTCTATTTTTGCACCAAGTATAGAGATCACTGTTAGTATTGTTTAGTAAACTTAAGTGTCATTATTTAAAATATTGTTTAAGTATATAAGATCTTTTTATTAATTATTAGTTTTAGATACGCATAGCCTGAATTGAAAAAGATCGCTATGTAGTTTGCAATAAACTATGTTCGTTAATATATTTTTTTTGGCAAAGATGGATTGTGTTATTCCAACTTTAGTATAGTAATAATTTAATGACCTCAAAATTATTTTATGATTATTCATAAGTAATTAAGTAAATAAAGATCATTTATTTTTTAGAAAGTAGTTAGTGAAAGGCATGTATATATGTCTTATGTTGTACTTTTGTTTATATTTGTATTTTCTGAATCAAGTATTATTCATTTAAATTGTAAGATCAGTTATAAAAATATTTATTATGATCAGGTCAATTTATTATAGTCATAAAATCACAAATTTTTTAGAATTTGATGCAACATTTACTTGAAATTGTAGCTGAAGTTTTTGCCTAACTAAAATTAAACTCCAAATAATTCCAGTTAGTTACTGAAACTGCAAGTACCAAATCAGACACAACATAGATACAAGTGGTAAGAATCCTGTTGAACCTCTCAAAATTGATGTGTATTGTGGACAGATTTTTTATCATTATTGAGAGGTTTTCAAATTGAAAACATTATAGACTATTAGATTGGTATAATGAAAATAGCCTAGTAGATTAACATTTTATCAGATTTGACAAGTTATCGATTTTACAAGGTTCAATATATATTTTATTTAACAACCAGAAGTTGTAAAAATACCATTCCTAATAGGTGAAAAAATTGATTTATATACTGTTTTTGATAGAATTCTTAAAGAAACTTAGTGTAAATTATTTTTGTTTTTTTTCTGAATTTTATTATAATCGAATTGGGTAGCAATAATAAAATTTACCATAGATTTATTTAGTGATACAAATCGAAATCGAATTAGAGAATTATGTATGTTGTTTTGGAAATTTGTGGTTTGTAAAAAGAATAACAAACTAAAAACAAAAATAGTACAAGCAACTGTCATGTTGAAAATCAATTAAATACAAATTTATCTTCTATTACTATTTGCAATTATAGAGATAATAGGAAGCTCTTGGAAGAACATTTTAAATGCTACAAATATAAAGCAGGTCAGACTAGTAGTACATTGACATTAATAGACAGAGTTACATATTTATGAAAAAATAGAGAAAATGATATTTCTAAAGCAATAATTGATATTGAAGATTCTATAAATGTTGATCTTTGCTTTATGGATGCACATATTGAAGCAGCAAAAGAACACATATTAAAAATGGCTAATTACGTAAGCAGCTATAATTCAAATATTAAAATTTGAGGTTTGTTTCTGTGGCTATCGTGATCACTATGATAGAGAACATTTACAAATTTTTGATTTTAATAATTCTCTTGAAAAATTTAAAATATATATAACAATTAAAGTAATAGCTGATGGTGGCGATGACCAGCAGAAGATGTCTTAGATAGTCTTAATGTAGCAATAACTCAGACATGGAGCAATTCACTCATGTTATTATTTATATCAGTAATATGCCACCACATGGTTGTCGCTATATCATACTGACAACGATTTTGAATATGATGATTATTCAAAAGATGATCCAAATAGTTTAACTGCAAAAAGCATGCTAGAGAAAATGTAATCAAAAATATTTTATACTATTTTGTAGGAGGATTAATTATACTAGTCTTATGCTTAAAGTATTTCATGAAATAATTGGTGAATTTTCTGTATTTGATCTTGAAACTACGGAAAAAAATCCCAAAACAATAGTCAACAAATTTTGTTACACTAACCACAACTTTAAGAAATTTGAAAAATATATACACCTTGCAACGAAAAACTTCAGATCAATTTATACGAACCAAACTGGTATAATCTTCCAAAGAAAACAGGTGAACTTTTATTTTATGTTCCATCTAAAACTCTGGCTGAAGTTAAAGATAATTTATTTTATTATTCGAACTTTACTGTTCAAAACATAATTTTTAAGCTTACATCAGATGAACGAAATGCCTATTTTGCACTTGAGTTAAACTTTCTACAATCTAATAAATTAGTTATTAAAAAGTATTATGATGTTAAAACAGGAACTATAGAACAATATTTGGAGTCAGTAGAGATTGAGTTAATAAAAAAGTTACATTTATTTATATAAAAGTTTTGTACGATAAGGCAGATAATACTTATTACTCTGTAGAAAAATATGTCAGTAATACAGAGTTTAAGTGATTTAACGTGAATAGTGATCTAATTGCAAATTCATTCTATTTTCGAGGCATTTGCTCATTTTACTTATGAATAGACTAGTCGATTGGTCAATTAATCGATTGGTCAATTAATCAACTGATCATATAAGAATATCAATCCAGCTGTTTCAGTTACTACTTTTACCAAGTTTTGTTTATTATTTATTCAACTAATCGATTAATTAGTCGATTAATCGATTAGTTGAATAAAATCGATTAATCGATTAGTTGGATAAAATGATCTTTCAACTAATCGATTGAAAATTTTTTATCGATGTTTTATTAGATTTGATGTTATTGATTTTCAAAGGTTCAATATTTTATTTAACAACCAGTGGTTGTAAGAATACTGTTCCTGATAGGTGAAAAATGATATGTACTATTCTTGATAGAATTCTTAAAGAAACTTAATGTAAGTTACATCAGCAAATTTATAATAGCGTAATCAGGACCCCGAATAATTTATGTGAGGTTATATTTGAGCATCATAGTAAAAATTTTTTTGGTTAGCAGTTTTGGTTTGGTAATATAAGCTATATTTTAAACGTTAGATAGAACTTTTACCCAATTTTACCTTTTTTTGAAATACAACATTTTCTAAAAAAAAAAAAAAACA
>QKWP01001428.1:3607-36499 GCA_003550325.1 Gigaspora rosea
AAAATATAAAAAAAATTTAAATACAATAATAATAATTAACATAAATTTAAAATAAAAAACGATAAAAAATAAATAAAAATCTGTTAAATTAAATAAATAACTAAAATAAAATAAATAAAAAAAAAAGATAAAATAAAATAAAATAAAAAAAAGTAATAAAACGTTAAAACAATTTCAAAAAATAAATAAAAAAAATAAATTAAAATAAATAAAAATAAATTAATTAAAAAAAACGAAATTAAAAAAAATGGTAAAAAAATTTTTTTAAATAAAAAAAAAACATAAAATTACGAAATAAAAAAAAAAGTTTAATAAAAATAATAAAGAAAAACAAACGAAATAAAAAATATATATACTGTACGTTAATAACATTTAAATAAAATTAAAAAAAAATTTTAAAATAAAAAAAAAGTAGTGTCATGTACGTACGAGCATATATGGGAATAAAAGTAAACTCTGAATATTCCTTATTATGGGAATAACCAGAAATTTACTTTTTATTCCCACCATCGAATTTTTTTTAAAAAAAACCACCGAAAAAAACCGATAAAATTATTAAAAAAAAAAGAATAAAAAAAACGTGTTTGTTTATTTTTTATTTATTAGTTTGTTTTGTTTATTGTTTTTCTTCTTGTGTTCTTATCAGCAGGTAAGTATTATAGTTATAATTTTGGAGATAATCGCAGATTATACTTTCTAAAAATTTGCTCAGATTTTTTGGCAAAAAATCTGCGAAGAACTGCAAAAAAACTAAAATTTGAAGATCTTTGCAATTTTTTAAACAAGATTCTGCACTTATTTGATAAATTTGAAGATCATTACAGATTATTAATGTTTTTAATTTTTCCGATTTTATTATAATCTGCGAATATTGTACTTTTTAAATATTTTCACAGATTTTCGGCAAATAATCTGCGAAGAACTGCAAAAATGTAAATTTTGAAGATCTTTGCAATTTTTTAAACAAATTCTGCACTTATTTGATAAATTTGAACATTACTGCAGATTATTAATGTTTTTATTTTCCCGATATAAATTCTGTGTTGGTTATATAGAAAATTTGAATATTTTGCAATTAATTTGTCATTTGTTTTTAGATTATTTTGGATATTAGGCCAAAGATTTTTGCTTGACCATGCTCGTATTTAGGTTTATTTATTTTCTATATCGTAACTTTTTGAAAGTTCTATTTTTATAACATTGTACTTATAAATAACTAAATTTATAAATCTCTACTAGTGCTTTCTGCAGCAATTCCATGCTATTATTAATACATTCCATATTTACAATCTAATTCAGTGATTTAGCAGCATTCCATGAAATACTGAAAATTATCGTCTCTGCTCTAAATCTAACAGACCCTCTAACACTAACCCTAAATCAAAACCAACCCTAACTCTAACCTTAAAACAAACCAATTTAACTCTAATTCTAACACTAAATTTAACTAACTAATCAAACATTAATATAACAGATCGCCAAAGACTCACATACACGATTACGGAATGAAGTATCAAAACGATAGCAGTAACAACAGCACTTAATGTTGATACTAAAAAAATTCTGTAGTACCAGTGATGAATCAACACAAAAAGAAAGGTAAGCAAATATTAATAAAGAACAAAACAAAAAGCAATAAGCAAAAAAAAAAAGTGACACTTATCTAAGAGGCTTCCAGAAATTACGTAATATTTTTTTACTAATAAATTTCAAAATTTTACCCACCCACCCACACCTGATACTCTATTAGCCAATCAAATTTTATTTTTTTAAAATTTATTCATATGTTTCAATTTATAAAATTGATAATAACTGTGACAGATCATAATGAAATCCAGATTAAAATGAAATAATAGTATAAAATCTCGAAAACTAAATTTTTTTGCAGTGAATTTTTTAGGGTTAGGGGTTTAAGGTTAGGGTTAGTTTTAAAAAAAATTATAATAAACAAGCATTAATGGGTTTTAGAAGGCTAGCAGGTTAAGTATAGAATGTAGATTTCATTTTAAATTATGATCTGCGACAATAACTATTGCTCTACTGGACCAATTTAGATGATTTAACTACCAAAATGTTCGTCTAACTAAGACAATTCTAACAAGTCCAAAATCGTTAAAATCTAATCACAGGATCATTCAACTTTGGGGGCATCCATAAATAACGTTATGTACCCCCTCATAGTAGCGCTGGACCCCCTCTACTATATAAAAAAAATTTTCAAAATCCGTATGTTTATATATAAAATTTTACAAAAACTTGAATATATTATGATCCAGTGGTCCAATCTGGATGATTTTGGTACCATTCGATTCGTCTCTATGAGGCGAATCCAATGGTACCAAAATCATTTCATTTGGATTACTGGATCACGTTTTATTAACGAAATACTATTGATTTTATAGTAATTTTATAAGAAAACATAATAACCAATAGTATTTCGTTAATAAAACGTGACCCAGTGGTCCAAATCAAATGAAATTGGTACCATTCGAATCCTCTCCTCGAGACGATTCGAATGGTACCAAAATTATCCAATTTGGACCACTGGATCAAGTTTTAGACAAATTTTAATAAAAAAATTGCGTTATGTTGGGGGGACCCCCCCTATATAGTGGAAAATCGTTATATTTTGGGGGACCCCCCTCAAACATAACGTTATTTATGGATGCCCCCTTTTGTGTAATTTTAATAGTAATTTTTTGAAATTATTAAGTAAATTTTTTAATATTGAATAACTTTTGATCCACTAACCCGTTTTGGATAATTTAACTACCAAAATGTTTGTCTTAGTGAGACAATTCTAACAAGCTCAAAATCGCTAAATTCTAATTACAGGATTCCAAGATAAATAAAGTTTTTCTTGTTTGTCTAACAATACAAAACTTTATTGATTTTGGAATCCTGTAATTAGAACTTAGCGGTTTTGGACTTATTAGAATCGTCTCACTAAGACGAACATTTTGGTAGTTAAATTATCCAAAACGGGTTAGTGGATTAAAGTTATTCAATATTAAAGAAATTTACTTAGTAATTCTAAAAAATCACTATTAAAATTACACAAAAGTTGAATGATCTTAGGACCCTGTAATTAGACTTTAACAATTTTGGGCTTGTTAGAATCGTTTCAGTGAAACAAACATTTTAGTAGTTAAATCATCTAAATTGGTTCAGTAGAACAATAGTTGTTAATTGCAGATCCGCTTGTGATCGATAGAAATTACTATTATAAACTATAGCGCTATGTTTTATAACAAAAAAAATTGTATTTTAAATCTTCGTTTCTTCTAAAAATAAAATATCAAGTATACATATAACTCCTGGAGAACTAGTTAAAACTGGTTCTATTATTCCCGAGCTTCATTACGGTCCATACTTACGCGATTGGTGGCTTTTTTCAGAAGACAACAACAATCAAGTTTATCCTATACCTATTCACTTAGGACTTGAAATCTTGGTTCAACTTAATAAAAAAACCTTTTATTATCCGTGTGGTTCGCAATATACATAGTCCACTACAACCAGGCTATATTTGTGAAGGTAGCAGGCAAAGTAGTGGCATTGTTACAAGTGCTTCCACGGCATTAACTTCCATTTATCAAACTATTTTTGGTACTAAAACAAAATTTTTGGGACTTGCATATTTAGGTTTAAGTCAAATTAAAACCGCACAGAAATTGTTAGAAGATATTGTATTTCGTCCCTTTATTGTTAAATTAGACAACATAACTATTTACAAAGGTTCACTTGGTAAAATTACACAGTCAAATCTGAATAAAGTTGGTTGCAATTATAAGGCAGCATTATTTTACAAATATAAGACAAAACAATCAGTATTTTCACAATATATTATTAGTAATGATTCATATTTGATTACAATTTACCAAGATAGTAAAATTGTTGGTGAATATAAAAGTAGCTCACCTAATGCCGTTTGGCTTCAAACTGGAGTTCTAAAATCTATTCCAGGTGATAGTTTATTCGCAATAAATTATTCCATAACTTTACAACAGTTAGAACAAGCATATAAAACAAAATTTTGTTATCAAATACTTATACCTGATAAATGCACTCCTCCAGATTGGGATAATGAAACGATTATGATTCATTTATTTGAATTATATTTAAAAAAAGCAGTTAGCAAGTCGAATGAAGAATGGTATCAAGTATTTCAAAGTTGGAAAAAACAAAGTAGTAATATAGTTGAACTTTATACCCATATTAGAAAAATATATGGACCAGATCATGAATTCTGAAGCCGTGAATTGTGGGCATGGCGTGCAATATTTCGTGCAGCAGAATGCACAGAAACTACTCCATATGAGAAAGAAATTTCCGAGGTATTTACAAATCAATTATATAAACCCCATAAAATCATATTTGATTTGAACGACATAAAAAAAAAAATTCATGTTTGAAAAATTTGCCAGATTTGTCTCTAAAAATTTTTTAGAAATAAATTAGTAAAACAATTATTTAAGCCAGTTTGGGTTTGGCTCATTGATCAAGATGTTTCTGTTAGTTATTAATTATATGGTCAACACTGGCTATAACAACCTCTGAATACAAAAAGCATGTAATTTTTCTATAATGAACTTTTTTTTCTTCCAGAACATGCAGTTATTCTAGAAAAAGTTGACTGTATATCGTATAAATAATGCTAAGCAGAATTATATAAGACTTAGCTTTCAAATATTATACTTCATGAGGCACAGCTTGCCCGATCAATTTATGAAATATGATCAAATTATTTAGAATTAGAAAAGCTTATATAATTTTGCTTAGCGGCACTAAATTTATTCACAATATAAGAAAGTTTGTAAACTTTCATATTAGAGCAGTTTCAAATTCGTTGACACTTAATATAACAATTGTTAATATAATACTGCACTATTGTAATTATTATTTGAGCTTACCTCGATTTAATTCAATACTTAAAATCATAAATTTATGACCGTATTAGCTCTATACGTCAGGCTAGATGAAAAGACTACCCCAGTTTATTCTAAAATTTCATTATAATACTGTAAGCTACTAACTCATAATATCCGGACATTTATATTGTACTACAATATAAGTGTAGTGATACAAATCGATGAAAATTTTTCAATTGATTAGTTGATAGATCAACTAATCGATTAATCGATTTTATTCAACTAATCAATTAGTTGGCCAATCGATTAATCGATTAGTTGACTATTCGATTGACCAACTAATCAATTAGTTGAATAAATAATAAACGAAACTTAGTAAAATACACAGTCGGGTTGATATGCTTATATAATCAGCTGATTAATCGACCAAACGACTAATCGATTAATCAACCAATCGACTAGTCAATTAATAGATTAGCTGGTTAATCAATTAATCGATTAGTCGGCTAATCGATTAATCAACTAAGTTGCACCACAACTAATCAATTAATTCGATTTTGATTTGTATCACTATATCTTACCCAGAGAACATAAAAAAAAATTTATACCTCTAAATCGTTGCTGAATATAAATCCTAGAATAATAGATATAAGTAAGCATTTTACAGTATTTATAATATAAAAAAAAATCAATAATTAAAACTAATAAGAAATAAATAATATAGGACGAATTTTGGACAAGCGCACCTGATCCTAAAAAAGATCACAATATTCTTAAAAACCTGTATGAAGATGGATTTTTAAATATATCGTTGCAAACTTCATCCGATAAGACATTGTGGGATTGTTTTCGTAATAGTTATAGTGCAAATCCTAAAGGAATAGATGGAAAAGTTTGTATACTGTCAATTATTGCAGAGAATTTACATATCAAAAATTAAGAGATAAACTAGAAGTAAGAAACTTTACCTGAATCAAATTTATAAAAAACTAGTTCGAAATTGTCTTTATAAAGTTTTGAACCAAAAGCCAGATTAGCTTTCTACATAATTTCAAACCAAATTTAGGTATCTCCCAATACGATCAATATGGCACGAAAATTTTCTCGTATCAACGGACCTGGGTGCGTTGCATTAGAAAGACCTACTATTACTCACTCAAAAATGCCTACTGTTAAAGAGAAAGAATTTGAATTATTCTTTGCTAATAAAGAAAATGTAAATATGAGTTCTTATAAAGTAGATCAAATAATACATTTACCTGTTCTTTATCTAAAAGACCAAAAAGAAACGCTTTGGGAAAAATTTTCTGCTACTTACTCGGATGGAATGAAATGTACGTCTTTTATGGCCCGCTTACAAAATAGTCGTTTTCAAAACCGAGAAGACTTGGGAGGGTTATGCATTACATGTAATGATTATGGATACCAACCCTTTGAAGATTTGATTGAAATAATCAATAAAAGCATTTTCTATAAATCGCTAAGGGTTTGTCAAATATTAAGAAATTTTAGCATTTGTAGTCAGCCTACTTGTTAACTAAGTCGAAATTAAAATTGGTTAAGCTAACTATGCAAAGCAATACACAATAACATATATTCTAAATTTACCCACTGACTAGTGATGCAGTAGAATCGTCGCAATAATTGTTATAATTTAATTACAAATTTCTGTAACTTGCTGTAACTATAGTAAATAATACATAATTAAATCCGTAAGTCAATTATATTATTTATAGTAATAGCAAGTTACGACAATTTGTGAACAAATTATGATAATCATTGGGATGATTCTACTGCACTACAACCACCAACTTACTGCTATAAAGTTAATTGATAGTTTTCCTAAATCACTACATAACCAAGAATGACTAAGGATGCTCTCATGTACCTAAATTAATAGAACGGAGCATCAATTTTTAGTAGAAAATAAATTATTCGATCAAGCGACTTCATTATTGCGATAAAAAAAAAAGATGGTTAGAGTCCATTTTTTTTTATCACAGAGTTGCTAAAATTTAATATTTGCATCTTGCAAATAAACTTTGGAAAATTACCATAAGGCTTCAATTAATAGTACTTGTGCACGACATCTATAATTATACTTGTTGGCAAAACCTATGGGATTTGGTATTGGGCTATGGACAAACCCGGACAAATAGGTTTGTCCACCTATATTTAAAAATCCCATATGGCAAAACTGGACAAATCCCAATCCCAAATCCCAAATCCCAAACCTATCCCAAATCCCAATCCCAAATCCCAATCCCAAATCCCAAATCCCAAATTTAAACTTTAAAATTCCAATTTAAATTCTAATTACAAACTATATTATTAAATATATACAGTATTATTTTATATAAACAAAATTTTTAATATTAAATCATATCCGCGGATTTTTGGAATTTATTATTAAAATTCCAAAAATCTTTAACAGCGAATAACTTTTGTTCCACCAGTCCGTTTTTGATGAAGCAACTACCAAAATGTTCACATTGATGAGACGATTCTAATGAGCACAAAATCATTAAAATCCAATTACTGGATCCAGAGATCGTTAACGATTTGTGTCACTTCGGGTATTTAAGGATTGCAAAAAACCAATCCTTAAATACCCGAAGTGACACAAATCGTTAACGATCTCTGGATCCAGTGATTGGATTTTAGCGATTTTGTATTCATTAGAATCGTCTCATCAATGTGAACATTTTGGTAGTTGTTTCATCAAAAACGGACTGGTGGAACAAAAGTTATTCGCTGTTAAAGATTTTTGGAATTTTAATAGTAAATTCCAAAAATCCGCGGATATGATATATATTTATTTTGATGATATAGGCTATATAGGTTATAGCCTATGCTACTCAAAATAAATATGTATTTAATAATTAAAAATTTTGTTTATATAAAATAAATATATATTTAATAATATAGATTGTATGGTCTGGTGCAAAAAGGTTCGTACCTCAAATAGTTATTAGTAAACTTTTTTTTTTACAAAATAATTTTTAATATTTTTAATTTATTAAAAGTGACTAGTATTCGGATTATTAAAAATATAAAATTTTTAATAACTTTTTTGATAAAATAAAAAGTTTTATTTATGCTAACTTTCTTAAAAAATCAATTTACTATATAAATTTAATAGTAATTATTATATATTTTATATAGTAAAAAAATATAATTACCCTTCAAGTATATTAACTAATCCCCAAATCTAGGTGAGCCTTGGCCACTCTAGTTGGTTTAGGCCACAGATAAGTACTAGGTCTACTTTTGTTTATCTAGCTATATGTCTGAGTTCTTTTTCTTAGCATTAGATTTAAAACATGAAGTTTTTTCCAATTGTAAAAAGTTTCTATTAAATTTAATAAAGATAAGAGCAAGGTCTCACCATTAATATCAAAAAAAAATATATATATATATAATTACTTGACTTTAATAGCCAATTTTTTAACAACTAGTGATTCAATTTTGCCCAAATTTTAATGTTTATTATATGCACACTAATGCACTTGCGTAATACAAACTTATAAAACTGCATACTGTTTGCGAAAATAGTTAAAATAGATTTTTTTCTAAAAAAACTTTTTGTTTTTTTTACTCAATTCAAAAAGTTATATATAATGAATTGTTAAAATAAAACTATATTATTATAATAAAAATTATACAAAAAGATAAATTATAACCTACTTTATTTTATATAAAAAAATTAGAACCATTTAATTATAATTTATCAAGCTATTTAAGTACAAAAATTAAATTCATTTTTGAGGTATGAACCTTTTTGCTCCGGACCATAATTAGATTTTAAATTTTAAATTTTAAATTTTAAATTTTAAATTTGGGATTTGGGATTTGGGATTTGGGATTGGGATTTGGGATTTGGATTTGGGATTGGGATTAGAATTTGGAATTTGGGATTGGGATTTGGAATTGGGATTTGGGACAGGTTTGGGATTTGTGATAGGTTTGGAATTTGGGATGGGTTTGGGATTTGGGAATTGGGATTGGGATTTTTCCAGTTTAGGATTTGGGTTTATCCAATTGGGATTTGGGTTTGGGTGGGATTTTGAAGATTTTTAGTTTTGCCAACAAGTATATCTATAATAGTGATACAAATCGATGAAAATTTTTCAATCGATTAGTTGATAGATCATTTTATCAACTAATCGATTAATCGACTTTATTCAAGTAATCGATTAGCTGGCCAATTGATTAATCGACTAATCGATTAATTGATTAGTTGACTAATCGATTGACCAATTAATCGATTGGCAATAAATAATAAACTTGGTAAAATATATGTAAGGTAGCACTAAAACAGCCGGGTTGATATTCTGTTGATTAAACGACCAATCGACTAGTCGATTAATCGAATAGTTGTAAAGTTGACAACTAATCGATTAGTTGGCCAATCGATTAATCGATTAATCGACTAATCAATTAAATCAATTAAGTTGGGCCTGTAAAATTCAAATCAATTAGTTGTCAACTTTACAACTAATCGATTAATTCGATTTTCGATTTGTGTCACTACTCAATAACTAGCAAATCACATTGCGAGGGATACTTGAGAGCACCCTAAGCCAAATCTGAAAAATCAAATTAGTTGGTTAAGTCGACTACAATTATTAAAAAAAATATTTGTTACATAATGTTAATAGGCATATAAAATTTTGTAGAATAACCTTATTAATGAAGTAGAATTATTGCATCGCCATTTAAAACGAAATTATGAAAAAGAATTAGTTGTAGATAAAAATGGTACAATCAATCATGTAGATTGTATTAATCATTGTTTGTTGTTTGCTTTTGGTGAATATAAATCTCAGCATTTTTCACGATGTTCAGAATGCGATAAGTTCTTTACCATATTTGAAGATCTAATAAATAAGTTAGATAACTCGTACCATGCAAAGATTACAGAATATCAGGAACAACTAATATGTTATTTGGCCCATCAAACTTGTAAAACATACCTAAGCGCACAATTCAACTCCACCTTATGCGAGCTTGATGGACTTGAAGAACTTAATGAGCTTGATAACTACGGGGCGATTATTGTAGTTGACTATAAGATGCGAATTTTACCTGCAACAGCCCGAGAAACAAAAAGTCAGTTTTTTGAAAAGCGAGGATGGACACTCCATACAACCTTGGTATTTCAAAAGAACAAAGATAACATCAATAATTTAGATATTCGTGCTTATGATCATTGGAGCACTGATACCAAACAGGATGCTTGGTTTACAGCATCCTGTTTTGAAGCAGTATTCATGACAATGGATCCTAGGCCGAATTGGATTAAAATTATCTCGAATAATGGAGGATACTATCATAACTTGGAATTAATGTCGATAATTAGTCATTGGTATAATTGGTACAATATAGAAGTACGTAGGTGGATTTTTCTCGAGCCCGGAGAGGCCAAAACCACTGTTGATTCTCACCACGCAACTGCAAGTAGATTTAATATCCACTAGTCAAAATTTAAAAAAAGTAAAATAGTCATTTTGAATATCGTTCAATTTATTATTCAATATATTATTTGGATGCACATTCCTATTCAGTCACTCTTTCTAACGATCACTTGTACAAATTTCCGAACAAAAGAAAAACAAAATTTTTTTAGTAAAAGACGAAGCAGCTGCATATAATACTGGTTTTTATAAAGGTCAACCTTTTCTTCTATTCGGGGGACTCCTTTATATATTCGACACGCAAGCCAGAAGCGTCAGTTGTGCAAGATAACTGGCAGTGAGAGCCCTTGGTACAAGAAATTCTGGTGGAATTTTCTTTTGTTGACGAAGGTTTTCTAGTCTGGCTAGGCGGTGAACTAAAAAATGAGTTTTTCAATACTCTCTCTAAGGTTTTTTGGTTACAAGAACATATTCGACCATATACCCTCTACCATATTCTCACTTGAAGCAGTTTTTTTGAAATTTTTGACGGAAAGTGGGAAATTCGGCATACCCCCTCCAAAAGATCAGCATTGTTGTTCCTATCCTAATCAGGAAGAAGGCATGCAAGGTGATAAACAGGAACGGATGTGTAATGAGACGTGGCACAATGGAGTAGGCAGATCTGTGGAACTAAATTCCAGAACGTTCTTTTGTTTCTTTTATGTACATATAATACTTTGGCGAGGCGTTTCCTTGCGCAGTATTATATAATTTTTATAAATAGTCAGAATCGTTTTTTCTTTCTTTTGTTTTTTTCTTTTTCTGCTTCCACGTGTCTGGATTAGCTTCTTTTCTTTGTTTTTTCTTTTTTATATTGGTTTTTTTTCTTTTTGTATAGTTCGTTTTCTTGGTAGTTTCTTTTTACTTTCCCCCTTTTTCATTTGCCCTTTATGAAGAAGGAAGAATTTAAGAAAAGGAATACAATCCTGACACGGCATTAGCAAACTGGTCAGTAATGTTTGGGAATCAAGTCTCAACAAGCATTGGGACCCCAACAGAGACAAATTTGTGAAATGGCAGGTCGCACCTGGGTACTTTTGTATCGAGTGAGTCTTTATTTGGATGTAGTTTGGTATACTGTATACGTACTTCGGTACTAACACCAGTCACTAGGCATTTACGAATAAATAAAGGCAGGATCGTCCAGACTAAAAAAAATATATATATATATTATTTGGATAGGGTCGGTTATTTTCGGTCAACCGTTTTATGACCGTTAGCCGTATCTTGTCTTGTGATCCAGTGGTCCAAATCGGATAGTTTTGGTACCATTCAATTTGTCTAATGAGACAAATCAAATGGTACCAAAATCATCTGATTTGGACCACTAGATCACAAGACAAGATACAGCTAACGGCCATAAAACGGTTGACCAAAAATAACCGATCGAAACCATCTCTATCTGTGGACATGGTATCCATGCAATTACAATGATAAAGCGAATGATAAATATCATTCAAAATATGCCATCTAATGCAGTATTTGAATTTTGTTTCCTTTTGTATTCTACTAATAAACAATATTAATTTTAGATTGCACATGCAATTAAAAGATATATTAGAATTGGATGTGATCTTACCGAAGGAACGAATATCGAAGAAGCGATTCAAAATCTAAATGGAACATCTGTAGCACATATAGAACCAAATCGTAATCAAAATGACATAGAACCAAATCGTAATCAAAACGACATAGAACCAAATTCAGAACTATTGAAGTAATTACTTTATTATTAAAATTAATATGACAAATCTCTATTATTAATATTGACATAATATATAGTAAAACCTGCATATGATAATCGTACAGGTTTTTACCATGTCAAAATTAAATATGATCCACTACCAACACTATTAATCATAGTAATAATCAATTATTAAAAATGCACTTTACCTAACCAAAATTTCTTATGAATATTCTTAATCAACATATGTCTTCATTCCTATTTTTGTTAATATATATGCCGGATTTGTTATCTTTACAATATAATTAGTCAGAACCTAGAAACTAATACTACCAAAAAATCCAAAACCATACCTGGTATTTCCAAATGGTTTAAGTGGTCCTGGCCTATAACAGGCGAATTCGCAGGATACATTCGTGCCTGTTCCCTTCCTAATATAGGTGCATAGAACAATTTTCAACCTGCACAGATTGCTCCATTCTGTAAAAGACCATCTCCAATATTTTCTGAGCCATCTACACCAAAAACCATATGGACAATGCCAACTCCAAAATTACTGTTAAGCAAAAAAACTACCAAAGAATTATTATCAGGTATGGTAACATAGATATCTGTAATAATAATAACTACGTATTGTTGTAGTTTATACTAACCTTCACAATTGATCTTGTATAGTTAATGATGAAATGGCTGAAATGGCTGAAATGTCAGATACCGCAAGAGGTAATAAAATATGTATGACATATATGCGCATACATACCATCTAGCAGTAGCAAAAATGGTACTAGCTATATTACGACAACCACCTAACCAAATCTGACCGAAATTGGTTTATTTTAAAAAAGTGGTTGCGTAATATAGCTAGTGCTACTGCTAAAACTCGGTGGATTGAATACGTAACATCTGTGTGAATTATTTTCAAATATACTTTTGCTTTTTGCTTTTTTTTTTTTAACAAAACCCGAACTCGGGTTTTGTTGAAAAAAAAAAGCAAAAAGCAAGAGTATATTTGAAAATACCTATAGTTTCATACGTATTTCTCTAATACATATTTTACAATTAACTAAATAAAAGATGTAAGGTATGTAATAATATACTGTGGCCCTTCCCAAACCGATCCTGTCAAAACCGATATCCTACCATAATCGATTAAAAATCGATCCACCAGGTCTGTTCCTTAATATATAACCGATAACCTGCCATTTCTGATATCCGGTAATCCAAAATATACATGTTTCCGGTTTGTCGATCATGGTCACATGATAACCAGCCAATCAGAACATGAATTATTAAAGATCGAAGATACTAACACTAATTACTGAATTAGCGCTAGTAATTAACTGTTAATCTTGACAAGAAAGACGGCATATACAGATCGCACAGATAAGTATGATTTCGTTTATATCGTTCTGCATTTATTACTTAGTGAAAGACTGACTAAAGTTTTAGTAGCAGTAGCATTTTCTTTTACATTGCTAATACCATAAGAATTCGTTGGAAACACTTTTTATCTTTGGTCAATCTTATACGCAACTTTTTTCTCGAAAAATTTATTCAAGGGATTTAATAAAAAGAAAAAAAAAGTGAATAAAGCTGAAAATCATCCTTTGATAAAGTGAAATATTAATCTAATCTACATTGAACTTGCTTCCCGGCCTTTTCTTTTCGAACCTCTTCACGGATACAGGATTGTAGTTTGCGTAAGGTTTTCATTGTCACTCCACCATCATCAATTCTTTCATCCACGATCCTCAAGGCACCACGCAAAATGTTTAATTGTTCTTCTCCAGTTAGGGGCGGCATTACGAATTCCTCTTCTACCTGTTCTACTTCAGCCGCGGTTTGAATCAGGTCTTCATCGGTAAATTGGTGATGTACTTCTCGTTCTTCTTTAAGGTTTAGTAAATCTTCAATTGGCATTAGATTATAAACACGTAATGTGTCTATTTGCTGTTGAAGTTCCTTTACTGTTAATTCATCATTTGGATCAGGAGGTGGGTTTTCTTCCACATCATCAATGCTTTCAACATTAGTAGAGAGGGCGACAGGTACTCCACTTTCATCACGAGGAGACACAACTTTCGTGCGGGACCAACATCTTCTGATCGTTTTAGCAGATACTTCTTTCCAGGCAATCTTGGTCCATTTCATAGCCTGTAATTTGATACAAGTTAGTAAAATTTATTTTTATATGTTTTTTTTTTTAATAACTTTAACCTTAAATCTTAACCAATTTTTAGTAAAAAAAAAAAAAAAATCTCAGAATTTTAAAATTTTAAATTAAAATGGTTTACTTTTAGCTTAAGCACACTATTTTTAAATTTACTATGTTTCGACTTGACTAACCACCCACTTTTTCATTATATTACTACCTGCAATTGATCGACTTTATATACATCTTTCTCCCCGTCTTCGTCACGATCAATTGCATGTTGAAGTTGTAGGTGACGATAATGAAGTTTGAATGATGCGATAATACCAGCATCCATGGGCTGGATTTTCGATGTTGCATGTGGGGGTAACATGAGCACTTTCACATTAGTCAAGGTGAGAGCACCAGTAACATGTGAGGGGGCACCATCAAGAATAAGTAAAATGTGCCGGTCTGATTCCCTCATTTCTTCGTCAAATTTTTCTATCCATTCTTGAAAAAACATGGCAGTCATCCATGCTTTTTTATTATTACGGTAATAGAATCCAAGTTCTTCACCTGTTTTTTTTTTTGAAACATCTAGGTCTTTTGGCATGCCCAATAATAAAAGGTTGAAGTTTATGGGTACCATCTGCATTGGCTGTAAATGCAATCGTGATTCTCGTACAATTTTTTTTTGACCCTTCAATCTGGCGAGACGCAATTGTACGGTCAGGAGCCATAGCATAAAACAAACCAGTCTCGTCCATATTGTAAACGTCACAAAGAGAATACTTATTAGTAGTATTAATAATATTAGGAAGGCTTATATTTATCACAGCAATATCAGCAGAACCACTCTCGCCGTGCAACTTAAAGTAATGAAAATTATGTCGTTCTTGGAAAGCTTGTAACCACCCATTTGAAAATTCGGGCTGATTATTTTCAGGAATTTCCATCATGTCTGCTAATCTTTTTCCCTTAGCCTTAATCATATCACCATTTAAACGTATAGCCCTATGTTCACATTGTAACACCCAGTTCGCCAAGGCGACATCTAGCTCAGGAAACATAACAACGCGGCGTCTCTTAACTTCAAGGTCACTTGAAAACATTTCATTAAGTTCATCTTTTTTTTTTAAAATGTCGGAAATTGTACTTTGGCCTGGAGCTTTTACTAGCTTAAACTCTTTTTTGGCCCACTCCGCAAGTTCTTTCTGAGTAAGTGTTGGATTTTTTTGGTGATGGTCGCATATCATCTTCCTTTGATCATTACGCAAATTTCCTGCTAAAAAGACTTTGTCTTTTTTTATTCCCATTACAATAACAGATGTTGTAAAAGTGTACAATTCGGATGAACAAAATGATAAACTAACAGTCAGATAAGATTTTTTATTTTATTTTTATTTTTTTTTTTAATCTTTAATAAATACAATTTTATTTATTTTAATTTATTTTTAATCAAGATTTCACGAAAGGCATTGATTTGATCTTTTTAATTGACCTGCCTTAAAAGATTCGCGTCGATTTTAATCAAATGTACCATATGTTCGAACATACAAACCTTTAGAAGATACAGTATTTTTTACTGAATGAAGAACGGGATGATTCGTATCTCTATTAGGATACCGTACTTTCTTGGTTATCCCGACTTACGTTAGAATTTTTTTTTGGATCAGTAAAAATAGCTCTGGTGGGTCAAAAACAATGGCTTTGTAAATTCCACCTAATCTGCTCCCTGATATCATTAAAACATTTGGATAATGCAAGTTATTCCCGAAGCATTTGATTACATTATTCATTTTCTCATGAATTCGAAGCTAATTTAGAATTCAATTAACATTCTTAAGCATACTAACACGTTCTTAAATCTAATTTGGTTTATCACCTCCCTTTTATTTTAATCAGTTTCTTCTTTAAGTTAGCTCTACCGAACCAGGTTGGCGTAAACAGATTTACCTTGCTTCACCAACAATCGTTTCATTGACAGTTCAATCAGCCAACACCAAGTGACAATATATACCTGTACTAATCAAATGTTACCCTAACCCTATGTGCGTCGCTAATTGAACTTTTGATGAAATAAATGAAGTGAGAAGTACCAAACATAAATATCCTCTCCGGATCGTAAGATAAATCAAACAATAAAAAAAAAAAATTAAAAAAAATAAATACCGTAAATAATTTTTAATTAGGGTGCGTGTGAAAACTTTTAATAAAGTAGCTACGTACTTAGTTAGACCATGCATGTATGCATGTAGCATTTTAAACAATATTACGTCGTTTTAATTAGGGTGCGTGTGAAAACTTTTAATAACGTGCAGTTAAACCATACACGTATGTGCGTAGCATTTCAAACAATATTACCGTTAATACACGTAAAACAATAGTAATAGATCTCTACAATTTGATTGGTGGATTAATATCCTTTGGTCACGTGATATTTTCAAATCCGATACCCTGTCAAAATCGATACAAAACCTGTCTACCATACTTACTGGTTTTGGGAGGGCCGACAGTATACGAATATGTATTGTATTATATATATTATGGTAAATTGCTATTTCTATAGTGTTGATCAAGAGTTTCCTTTTAACGTGGGCTGGGCTCTAAAAGAGAGTATGAAGTTTGGTAATAAAGGTGCAAAAAAACACATTACAAAAAAAGTATTGCAATACTTGCAGGGTTATTTTCTGGCGGATAACTTAAAAGCTGCAGATCGGTACTCTCCTGAGGATATGCATGCAGATCTTGAAAACTTGGCAAGGCACAGTGAGCTTTCATTTGAGGAAATTCCAACAGTAAAAACTATTAAGGGTTGGATTGGAAGATACAGTGCAAGCTTCAAAAAAGAAGCATCAGAACGAGCACTTACAGAAGCTAACAAAGACGAGCATATTTCAATATATAATAAGGGTAACAAGCGTCAAAAATTTAGTTAGAATATAATAAAATATGAAATTGATACATATAACTATTATGAAATCTTTCTTTCCTCTATATAAAACTTTTCGAAATATAAAGAAATAACTAATTTAAAGATACGGTTAACATGGTTGAGATTCGACTTGTGTGCAGCAAATGTAAATTGTGTAATTTATTATAGCCAATGGCTATCTTTTATTATAAAGATTTACATTTGTATTTTTGTTAATATAAGATTTGCGCTATAGTAAATCTACTCATTATATACGGATCGGCTATTAATAATTTTATAATATTATACTTTTGGCCAGAATTATAAAAATTTGTAGTGAATTAACTCGACAAAAAAATTGTTGATCGATGATTGATTAAAAAAAGTGTTCAATAATTGATCAAAAATCGATTATGTATATTTAATCAAGTATAATCGATCAAATATAAAATTTATAAGCTCGAGAATATATAATCGATCAATTATTGGGTCAAACATTGATCGAATATCAAATTAAAAATTAGGTAGCTATGTAACGTAGGGTGCTCTCAAGCACCTAAATTACAATCACTTTGTAGGCATCTTATTTCACAAACAATTAGACTTCCCGCTTTGCGTACTCAATAACCATCATGTAAGTATTCACGGCAAATATTAGAGCCATGGAAATTCTAATACTTCCAATTTTCTTAGTTACCGGTAATAGATCTGTGTTTAATATTTAATTAGCAGAATAGAATTAGGACGACCAAGTGAGCTTGCTGTTGCAATGATTAATCAAGTTCCATCATCGATTACTAAAATCACACCATATCAACACCTGATTCCGATTTGGACCTTACGACCTTCTGACACTGATGTGAGACATTCATATCATATTTTACGTCTTTCATATTATCTTTTGCTAACCCAATCCTTCATTTTTTTGAAACTATGTGACAATTATTTAACAATTAATATATTAGTAGGTTTCAGCACACAGACAATATTTTGTATATAGATAGTTTATATTATATGCGTACTATACGTATTTCACATGCTATACGCACTATACAACTATATATACTGTACATACTGAACGCTAAAAAAATTCAGATATCATATAAATGGCACATCACTAATTATAACCCATTAAAACAAGAAAAATGTTTAGATCCTATAATAGGTTCCTTTTTCTATATATTAAAATTTGTTGATCGATCAAATATATACTTATTTGATCAATCAGTATTATCGATCATTGGTTGACCTATTGTTGCTCGAGCCTATTAATTGGTGCTCGATCATTGATCTAAGTCAATCAATGATCGAGTATCATATAATCGAGTCAATTCACTAAAAATTTGACCAGAATTATAATTATAACATGATATTTTCAGGACTCTATCCACCTACTAAAAAATTACGTAATTTCTAGAAGCCCTCTAATACAAGATCAGTCATCACCAAAATTTGCATGGGGATTATACATGAGAACGAAATTATTTCAGGTTCTAAAACCCGAAATTAAAATTTGAAGACGAAATTGTTTTTGACCTACTTTACTTGAAGGACGAAATTATTTGATACTTTTTTTGAATAGACGAAATTATAAAGAACATACCTATATAAATTTTATTTGCACTTCCTTATAAAAAATTTTAATTTTTTCTAATGAAATGAAATAGACCTTTTTCAAAAATCAATTTCGGTGGAATCACTAATGGGAATTACTATTGATTTTTATCGGTTATTGGTAGTGTTTCGATCCTAATTTTGACAGACCATCTGGATTCTATCAAATCTGAATTGAATCTGCATCAGATTATGTATAAAGCTAACTTTGGGTACATTCTTAGGTCTATAATTTAAGTTCTTTGACCAATTCTAGTAAAGATCTCTAGTTTTGATATCCGAATTTGTCTGGATTGAAGGATCAAAAGATTTAGAATCGAAACACTAGTTATTGGATAGCAATCGATTTAAATCACCCTAACGAGAATTTTTGATTACGGTAAGATAGTAATCGATAATAATTGGAAATATTTAATAAATATCAAATTAAAAATCACGAATAACAATACTATTATACTGTATACTTATTTTTAAACATTTTACAGATTTTTGCATGTTTTCACATATTTACACAAGGTTTTGCAATTTAATATAAAATTTTATATTTTTTATTTATTTTTATTATTATAAATTATATTTTAATTAAATATATATTTTTAATCAATATTATATATTTTATTATATATTATTATATATTTTTTACGAAAAAATGAAAAAAAATAACCAAAAAAAATAAAACCAAAAAAAATCTAAACCCAAAAAAAATCTAAACCCAAAAATAAATAATAAAAAAAAACAAAAATGAAAAAAATTGTAATATTTTGAATCCTTTCACACTTTGTTGCATAATACTAACTCTATATACTTATTTTTCTCACCTTGCAGTTAGCTATTATTTCTTTTCTTCTTTGTTTTAACTATAATATTCACTTATATTTGCTTATATTTGCTACTTCCTAAAATAAAAAAAAATAACAAAAAAAATAAACCCAAAAAACGAAAATGAAAAAAATAGTAATATTTTAAACTACTTTCATACTTTGTTGCATAATATTAGCTCTATACACATATTTTTCTTACCTATAGTTAGGGGTCGTCTAAAGCCATGTATCCACATGACATTTTCGTGTAAATCAACCAAATGGAGTTGTGAAATTTTGTTTACACAAATCAGCCTGAAGAAATCAAAAAAACAAAAAAAAACGCAAGAGCATAAAAACAGCATTCTAAACCTATCTTGGGCCATTAATAAAAAATGCCGGGAAGGTAATTTTACCTATATTGATCCTAACCCTAACCCCGACCCTAATGCTAAACAGTCTCTGATACGAATTTTAACTAAAATTTCAAAAAATCACGTGGGTACATGGCTTTAGCCATCCCCTATAGTTAGCTATTATTTCTCTTCTTCTTTGTTTAACTATCATATTCGTTTATATTTACTAATATTTGCTCATATTTGCAACTTCCTAATAAGTAAAAAAAAACAAACAAAAAACAAAACTGAAAAAAATAACAAAAAAAACAAAAACAAAAATAAATAAACTTTATATTTGCTTATATTTGCTTATATTCATATTTGCTTATATTTGCTTATATTCAACTATATTAGCTCATATTCGTAACTTTTTGAAAGTGCCAGAGATGTTAAAAGTCAAGTCGTTTTCTTGCAAAGTTCCAAAGGAAGTAAGGGATAAATAAAATAAAATTAAAAAAATAAGTAAAAAAAAAGAAAACAAACAAAAAACAAAAATGTATACAAACTAAATAAAAAATAAACAAAGTCCCAAATCTCCATTTCTTTGAAGTAAGAGTTTGTGATCTTGCAATTCAGAAATCGTCGAAGGTTTTTGCAAAGTGCTGAAATAAAATAAATTAATAAAAATAAACAAAAAAAACAAAAACAAAAAACATAAAATGAAGAATAAATAAAACGAAATCTTGCAAAAACTTGTAAAAACTTGCATTCTTGAAATTTAAAAATTGCTATAGAAATTAGTTGTGTATTCTTGCAAAGTGTCGAAAGGCTAAGTTGGCTTGTGCAAAGTGTTGAAAAGTCATTGGATTTCTTGCAAAGTGCTAGTAGTAAAGTGTAGAAATAAAATAAAAAAAATTAAATAAAAAAAAACAAAATGAAACTAAAAAAAATAAAACAAACCCAAAAAAACAAAAGGAAAACGAAAAAACAATGTAAAATTGATAGAAGATCTAAATTATAAACAAAAAAAAATAAACAAAGATCTAATCTAATCTTGTAGTACAATCATCAAAAATCATCGAAACATTTTGAAAATATTAGTCAAATGCATCCTTGATATGATCCAGGTTACAGATCTACTGATTCCAAAATATTTCGAAAGTATTTGAAATATTAAAAAGAAAAAAGAAAGAGAAAAAAAAGAAAGAGAAAAAAGAAAAAAAGAAAAAAGAGAAAAAGAGAAAGAGTGTAAAAGGAAAAGAGGATAAAAATTGCGCAAAACGGCTTTTTTTTTTAAGTTTTTTTTTTATATTTTATAGAATATATTTTTATAATCCATAGTAGCTTACGAATCAAATGGGCTTAAGAAATTTTGAACTTTGTTTTTTTTTTTACCTAGTGATTTGGGTTGAAATTTTCGTGATGGATATGTAATCGTTATTTATTGTTTCAAATAATTATGATTATAATCGATTTATAGATATATAACAATTATAATATAGAAAATAATATATATCGATTATAGATATATATCGATTTTTAGCCAGTTAATCGATATATATTATTATTTTTTAATCGATATAAAATGATTAACTGTTATATATCGATTAATATCTATATATAAAAGTTGCTGATAGCAGTGCATCAAAAATGGCAACACAAAATTAACACTGTACCAACGATGACAAAGACACGTGAAATTAATACTGCACCAATAATAGTGAAGACACAATATATGGGGATGGGTCAGTAGAAAAGGGATAAATCATTTTTAATAAAATTTTTTTAATTTTTAAACTAAAATATTTTGACAACTATTTAATCAAATTTGCTAGAAAACTTTTTATTTTAATTTTGAAATTATATAGAATTAAAATAAAAAAAAATTTATTAAATTTATTAAGACAGTTGTTACCGGTAAGATATTTAAGCTTAAAGTTAAGAAAACTTTTACTTAGAAAAAATTTGTCCCTTTTCTACTGACTCACCCCATATGATGACGATTCTACTCCAAGCAATAACTTTAATATACAAATGAAGGCACTACCATACGATAATTTCAATATATAAGTGATTTAAGTACTATAATATGACGACTCCAAGTAATGGCTCCAATATACAAAGATAGATTTCATAAAGCACCAGCAAAAACAAACAATTCAAAACAAGAAGAGAAGATACCAAAATGGTTGCTAAAAAAAATAATTAATTAATTAATTCACAAAAAAAAAATAAACAACGTAAACAAAAAAAAATACTTATAGTATATTTATGTGCAAATCATGCCAATTTGTGTAACTAGAAAATTCCCCTAGTTAAGCATAGTTATTTTCTTTAAATTATTGGTTTGTAATTATGAACATCTATTCTTTATATTCAATAAAAAAAATTTTTTATGTCCCATTTTGGATTATTCATGTAAAAAACACAGAATTTTAAACTCTAATAACTTGATAAATAATTTTTTTAAAAAAATTAAAGCTGCTATTTTGTAGTAAATTAATTTCAAAATTACTACATATTGCCACCGGCAATCAACACTAGTTACACAATTATCTGATCAGCATATGAATATAAGTAATTTTTTTGTACAACTCAGTATATGTTTTGTTTGTTTTTCATTATCTGTTACTAATGTGTTTTTTTTTAGTTTTTTAGCGCTGCTATTCTTGCTGTTAATATTGTCCCTAGTATCATTGTTGGCATTGTAGTTGGTGTCATCGTTGGTGCTGTTGCTTTTTAGCTAGTGTTTTCACGCACTAGTGTTATCATTATTTGATGGTATTTTCACACTAGTGTCGTTGTTGGTATCGTCGTTGTTTGATGGTGTCGTAATTTCGCTGATGTTATTTTTTTCATTTTTGCAGGATTGTGCGGTTTTGCTTTTGTTAGTCATTGTTTTCACAAATATATATCGTAACAGTTTTATTTTTTCTTTTGCTAGTGCTATTATTTCACTGATGTTGCTTACTAATTTAATTAGTACTTTCTTTTTTGGTGTCCTATTGTCGTTAATGGTGCCGTCAATTTCGGTATTGTTTTTCGTCACTGGTGTATATATTTCAGTGTCTTTTGTCGCTAATATCGTCCATTTTGGTGTCTCTTTCGTAGTTGGTGCTGTCCATTTCGATGTTTCTTCTTTTCGTAATTCTTCGTAAATTTTAGTTTTCTTTGCTGCATTCCTTGCCTTCTGTTTGTCATTTACGAACTTTAATTTTCTCTGGTGGACCTTCTGATAGGATCTGTTTTCACGCAGTGCGTTTTTGAAACGTACGTTACTCTGTACGCTTGATTTTAGAAGTGCTATGGTAGATTCTAGTGTTTTATTAGAGTTTATATTATGTTAGAGTAGACGTTAGAGTTAGGTTTGTTAGTATTTGTATTAGGATTAGTTAAAGTGGATGTTAGGGTTAGGTTTAGTTAGAGTAGACGTTGGGGTTAGGTTTAGTTAGAGTGGTCGTTAGAGTTAGGTTGTTATAGTAGACATTAGGGTTAGGTTTAGTTAGTATTTGTAGTTAGTAATTAGGGTTAGGGCTATAGATAAAATATTTGAAGTGATGCGCAACAAAACGTTTATTATCCCTTAGATTGTAACACAGGCAAATTTGCCTGCGTATTTTAAAATTTTTAATAAAATTTTAAATATTGATTTTAGCCATATCTTTTCTAAGTAAAAAATATTCTTTAAGTTTTGTTTTAGTAACTTTGTTATAAAATTTTTTTAAAATCATTAGAAAACTTTAATATAATAAATGTTTAAAGTTCTTGTATTGGCATTTTTACTATTAAAATTTTTCTTTAGATTTTTTCAAATTTTATATGTTCCCGTCTATAAAAAAATCTTTACTTCTAATACAAGTATTAATTTTTACAAGTAAATCATTAAAGTTGCAATAATGAAAGTTGTCATCCTTTATATAAACTACAATATTGTCTTAAGAACTATAGTTCTAAAACTAAAACTAAATAAGATCGCAGAAAAATTGTAATAAAATTTTTTAAAAAAATTTTTTCTTAAAATTATCTATTTTCAGCTTATATGTAACTATAATTTATTTTCTTATAATATAAAAACTAATTTGGCAAAAAAGTAATCCTTATTTTCAAATATAATTGTACAAAGTTTTATTTAATTATTTTAGAATTTTAAAAAAGTAAATCAGAGCTAAAAAAGTGCAAAAACGCAGGCAAATTTGCCTGTGTTCTACTACAATCTAAGGGATAGGTAAATTGTATAGAGGTATGTTTAGTTTGCATTCGAATATGTACATACATGTTGTACGTGATTTATAAAAAATAATAAATTAAAAAATTTTAATTTCCATTGGTCGGACTGTATCACGTGATGCCAACAACGATCACTACAAATGATAAATAGCAAATTTCAATTAATTTAGCTTTAAAATAGTGGCTTCTTTTTTTTTGTATCTTTTTTATATTATAAGTTATTAGCTTTTAAAAATTAGCTATTTTATTGTCATCTCTAAGTGTCCTGAATTTGGGATTTGTAGCATGAGGGACATTTGAATTTGATAACTTCTGGAATCAATTTTATATGAGTATTTATATAGTGTAGTACTAGGAACCGGAAACCAGTATAAGTCTGAAGCTCATAACGCAAGCATTTAGTAAGCCCTGAAAAATCTGGTAATACACATGTCACAGATCACATTTTTCAGGAGCGTTACAGACGGAAAATGCCAAAACTACAGTTTTGATATTTCTATTATGAATGCATCAAAATCGTAATTTCGGTCATCAAAGTGCATAGAAATATAAGTCCTTCGCTTTGCTCTGGACAATTAGAATTTTTGGATCTAAGCAAACTTAAAAAAAATTATTGTTGGTGCAACACTTTGCTAGTAAAATAGCTTCATAGCAAGTGTCTTTTCATGAAATCCAGTTGCATCATGTTGCACCACATGAATAAAAGGTAGATTTATTGGGAGTTGAAGTACTATCTACCATATAGTAGGAGTATAGTAGGAGGTAATAAAAATATATTGAGCTTAAACGTTATTTTTCTTTTTATTATTAAAGTAATCAACTTGTTTATTTTATTTGTAGGTTTTTTGTACTGTTTTTGAAAGTTGTATATTCTTTAGAAGATGTTTTGTTCAATAGAAACCGTTTTATATATACGATAATATAGCTTTGTTAATTATATGAAATTTTTAATAAAGGACGTGTAACTTGTTACCAAAAATTGCATTTTGTAAGTTGTAATATTTGAATTGCGCCTGTTGATTGGTTGGGTTGTTTAACTATTATCTATCTGGTTTTGACGAAACGCGTATCACGTGGTTATGAAACAGTTTTATGATTGGTCAACTACCTCATGATCAAACCCGAAAAATGAGAAAGAAGTATAGAGCTATCCACCTGATAAATTCGATTGGTTAAAATTACAGGGGGTGAACAATTTTTTGTGGGAACGCCCCCATGCTACGTACTGTGGCGTCCTATGACATTTCAGGTATCTAAATAACGCGTCATTAAACGAGTTTTTGCAATTCAAGAATGTTTAGGCAACGGATATGTATAAAGCCGAAATGTAACTTGATAAAAAAATTCTGTCTTTGATTATATTGAAGCATCCTGGTTGTGATAAGCTATCCCTTTCGTCTTTATACTAACAGGTCAAGAAAGTAGCGGTAACATAATATCGATAATACTTCCTCGCCCACGAACTGGTAAACGATTAAATTATCTTTTCCTAATTATCGAACACTTGCGCATATTATACACAATACTTTATATTTTAGGGTTACCCGCACGTTACGTTCTTCAAGATGGGAGCTTATATGAAGTCTTATATATAGATTATGAACATCAAAAATCTTGGTTTGTTAAAGACACAATCGAAAAAGGTATTCAAAATTAAATGCTATTTATCTTCATGACGTTTGTGAAATGACCTTTTACCTGAAAAATTAGATGGTAGCTTCGTGTTTTTTACTCAATTTGATCCAATCTTTTTGTTAATACCAATCCTGGATAATTGTCGAAAAAAGGTAGATTATTTCAAAATTAGATTCTTATTTTTATACTTTGCTATATAATTGATTGTATTCAAAATTTTAGAATTCAGAATTTCAAGGACTGTTTCTCTCGTTAGACGACATTCTAGATAACCCAGAGTATCCAAGTTTAACGCGATTATCTTCGATAAGTAACATCTCATTGTATATGGATTGGATTTGCGATAGTAAAGGTTAGAAATATTTTATTTTTAGTGACATATTATGTGGAAAAAATCCATCTACACAAGTTTATTATGATTTAGAATTATCAACCGGCAAAGTTTACAGATTAAATGACGAAAAAGTAATGAATGGGTTAAAAAAAAAGGTATTAGAATGATAACTCTTTATCTTGCAAAATTATGTTTGATTTAAATGTAAATGTAGATACTATTATTATGCTTGTTAGGTTACAACCATTTTATCCAAATTTGATAATGATAAGTATAAATCTTTTAAAAAAATCAGCCAACTATTGGACGATGAGATAGTTGACGTACAACATCGACATGGTATATTAAATATATTTCTATTAACCTTTTAAAACATATTTACTGAAGAGTTACTAATAAATAAACAGAACTTCGATTAAAATACACGCTAGAAATTGTTATGGAATATCTGCCAAGTTATTGGGCCGAGCAATTGAAAAAAGAATACAAGTGAGTATTGATTTCTTCGATTAAATGATAAATTCACGCTTACCTGTCTTTGAATTAGTTTTGAGAATCTTGGCACATGGGATAATGATTCTGTCGTATACATGTCGACAATTTCTACTGATTATCGTGTAAAACAACCTGTTGAGAAAGATACCAGTTCAACTGTAAAGGTGACTATCACAATATTATGCATTAGATTACCTTTAGTTTAGTCCTTTGGTTGGCGTATATTAACAAGCACTTCCCATTAAAAGAAACGTAAATTAACAGTCGGACAGGCATCCCTGGCTAAAGCCAATAAAAAAGGAATGAAGCCATTAACATCATTCTTTGCTAAAAGTTCGCAAACAAATGATTAAAATCTAGTGTCGTCAGTTTGACAAAAAAAATTACCGTAAACTGCCGTATAAACGACCCGGGTCTGTTACATCTCTTATAGTAATAGTGTATTAAAACTAGGTGGCAATAGTAAAAACACTAATAAACCAGTTATACAAATAATAGTATCAGTTATCTGTTGTTCAGTCAAGGTTATCAAACTAGGCTGTTCCTTGTGGCGAAAGAATTACCGTAAAATCTGGACTCAATTTAGTACTCAGGGTACTTCTATTTGGGGTACGCCATATTGATAAAGGCTTAAGTCGAAAATTGAACTTCTATTTCTGCCAAAAGAAAAAAATTTTTTTACTATTAAAATGTTTTTTAAAATGGTTTTTCAAAAGTATTAACATTAAAGGATATTGCTATTACTTATAAATCAAATATTTTGCCTTACCCCAATTTTATATACAAAAAAAATCATTAAATTTAATCTTGTTAAAGTACTTTATTTTAAATTTTTTAGCATTTAATGCTCTTTAGTTTAAAGTTGATTAAAGTTAATTTTTCTTTAAAGTCAATCCTTTTAAATCAAATAAGTGATTCACAGTTAAAATAATTCTTTAAAAACATGAAAGATACTATTAAGTTAAGGCTTTTTGTAGCTCTAATTAAAGTCATGGAAGAGGTCTTTCTGATTCATGTTGCAGCTAATGCTGAAATTTTGACCTTTTTGATACAAATTTTTTAAAAATTTTTTGAAGTAATTTTGTTCGCTTTTTTTTAGGGTTGGGTTAGTTAGAATTGATTATTAAAGAGTATATGTGGATTTTAGTGACCCCAAATTTCAGTATTCTGTAACAATTATTAAGGGTAGGGTGTACAAATTTCCAATTTCATATAAATTCAATTGTAGATCAACTTTGTGTAACCAATTTATATGATATCATATAATTTACATGTAAACATCATATGATCTGACCAATCAATTATTTGTACAACCTACAAAAATTATATAGCATTCTACAAAAATTTAATTATATGTAAAGTTGATTTTTTTTAAAAGCAATGGATATTGCGCAACTTCATTATTATAAACAAACTATTTAAAACTACCTATTATATAAATTTTATAAAAATTGGTCAAAATCTTAAAAATTTTTCAGAAGCATGTTTTTATTTACTATATAAAAATCTAATATACCACATAGATCATATGAAAAATGATCTACATTCACCCTACCCTTAAAATTGGCTAATGAATTCCAAAATACTTGGGATCAAAAAAAAATATACAACATATTACTATGTTTATAATATGTTTTTTGTTTATATTTAAGTATAGTTATATAATTACAATATCCAAGACTATTACAATTAATCACTACAACTTCCAAGTATTAGAACTTAAACTATTTTATCTATACCTAAATTTACTAGAGTATTTTATATCTAATATGTTTTACTCATATACTCAATCTTGGTTTTTATATAGTACTGGACAGCAAAAACCATCCATTTTTTTTTAGAGTGCCAAATTTGAGAATTTTATAACAATTCTAATTGGCTAATTTTTGTATAACAAATTTTGATTGGTTAAAAATATAAAAAAATTTTTTTATAATAAGCGCCAAATTTTGGATTGTTAATAATAAATATAAACCAATCAAATTACGAGCACATTATTTGCATCAATTTGATTGGTTGATTGACCTGCGCCAAATTTCTGCTTTACTATTAAAGTTGCTGAACTTTAAACCCTTATAACTTCTTTAAAAAGCAAGAAATCAAAAATCTGCCTTACAGATTTGTAGTTTGTAAGAGGGATTTTTAAAATAATTACTTGTTGTAAAGTTATTAGACTTTAAACAATGCTAATAAAAATAGATGGTTTTCGCTGTCCGGTACTGTATAATATATTCCTAAAAATACAAAAATTACAAAAAAAATCAAAAATGTGAGGTAGCTTATTTTTGAATTGTTGAATTTTTTGAAAATTGAAAAATGTACTAATAAAAAGTTGTTTCAATAACATAAAATTTTTACTATAGGTGTATTTTGATGTCCTAAACAAGTTTACTTAATCGCACTTTTAGGTTTATTTAGTAAAATTTGGACTTTTATATAGGACCCTAGTCATATAGTACAGAGGTCATACGTTATGCATTTCAGCAAAACCCCAAAATTTGAAAAGCAAAAAAACAGATTTTGGCAATTATCTTGGCATTCAGTAGTCCAATTTGAATAAACTTTTTTTTAAAATGAAGCTCTTAACAAAAACCACTAGATCAGAAGTTATTTAAGTAAATATAGTTTTGTCATTTTTAGCAAATTAGATCAAAATTGGTCAAAATCCAGTTATGACCTATATGAGAGATGCTTGGGGTCCTTTTTATATGTAGCAACTGCTAATGCATTTTTTGAGATTTTTAAAAAAACTCTGGAGTAGCTTATTTTTAAAGTAGCTTATTTTTGAGAATATATAGTATTGCTTGTTCTCTAGTAGTACCTGTAATGCTACTACTACTAGGTTTATATTTCAAGCTATTTTTTGAAGCCTACTTTAATCTAGTTTGTATCTCAAGCTACTACCTTCCTACTATAGTCAGACCTCTCTAAATGTATATTATTGGGACCAGCTCTGAGGTATGCATTTAAGGAGATTTGTATTTAGAGAACACTTATTTATATAAGTTATGTGATAAAATTATTTTAAACAAGTCATATGATATACAAAATTATAACATGTAGTTCTTATTTGATTGGTCTATAGTCACGTGATATGCATTTATAGAGGGATTTATATAGGTGGGCTAAAAAAAATAGTATGCATATGCAGGATAAAGAATATATACTTATTTATTAAGCCCATCAATGGGTCAGACAATTAATATGTATTTAAAGAGGTTATGCATTTAGGGAGAATGCATTTAGGGAGGTCTAACTGTAGTATCTATAGCACTATGCATACTTTTGCAAAGTTTACCAACCCTAGTACTTTTTTCTATTTCTCTTTTAGTTTCTTTTTCCAGTTATATTTCTTACTTCTAATTACTTTCTTTCTTTTGTTTGTATTTCTACTTACAATCTGAAGATCTAAAAGGGTCAGTTAGACAGTTTTTATATGCTAATAGCTTCCATCTTCTTGGTATATGCTTCTGAAACACATGTCTTTTTCCTCTAGTATAACTTTAGTGGTCCAATTGGTAGTAAGCTCTTTTGTCATATGTCTGCTTCAGAAGCCCTATAAAATTGTGATATAATTGCACAAATATTGTTATAATTACTAGCAAATATTGTTTTTATTGTGATATTAATAAAATATTTTAAATTGACTGATTTTGTTGCTATTTTGCTGATTAAAATTCAGAATGTTTTGATGTTTATTTATAGTCTACAATGGAACTTTTGTCTTAAAAAAGTAGCTACTAATATATATAGTTATACTAAATACTCAAACATGATTAGTGTATTAAATTATCTAGCCAATCAAATTTTTGTATAACTTATAGTACATAAAAAGATATATTATTGTTTTATAAAACAAAATTCACTAAAATTGGGATTTATTGCTTTTTTTTCTTTTCGAAATTTTATAGAGTTTCTGGTTTGCTTTTAGTTAGTTCACTTTCGATTAGCTTGTTTCTGTTCAAATACTGTTAAAAGTTAGCTACCTCTTTGCTTGGGTTTTGCCAAGCATGTTATATATTGAATTTCTTATACTATGGTCTTATTTTAGATTTGTATTAGGGCGCTGACATTTATTACCTAATATCCATTTACTATAGGGGCATACCCCCTACTATACTTGCCGGACAAACCGGACAAACTCAAAACTCAAAAAAAAAACAATTGTTATTTACAGAAAATTAAATCAAACAAATAATCTTAATACAGTCAACCCTCCATAAATGCAACCTCCATAAATGCAATACCTCTCTAAATTCACGTTTTTTCTATTCCGTAAAATGTTATTAGTACTAAATGCACGTTCTATATTCTGTAAATGCACGTTTTCTTGAATAACATTTTATATCACACTAACCTCCCTAAATGCACCTGGCCAATTAAATTTTAGTATTTAAGATAGGTTATACAGTTTTGGTAGAAGTTACACAAACTTGATGATCTAATTTTTAAAAGCTGCAATTTAATTGGCTCTCTCTAAATGCAAACCTCCCTAAATGCACGTTGTAGGCTTGTCCCTACGAGTTGCATTTATGGAGGATTGACTGTATTTTGCAAATATATTATATATTGTTATAAAAAATATATATCAATTGTTTAAATAAGAATTATTAACAAAGTTTTTGAGAAATTAGTTTGACCAGAGTTTGGGATTTGGGCACGGACAAACCCAAACTATAATAGTTTGGGATTTGGGCGGCAACTATACCCCCTACCCCCAGGTAAGATCTATAAATAAAATTTTGGCCAATCAAATTTAACTAAGGTAAGATTTTTCTTGACTCCCCATCCCCTAAAATATTACCTAATAAATGTCAGCGCCCTTACCTATAATGCCAGTCTGTATTTTTTTTATATTTAATATAAATGGCAAAGCTCCTAAAGGACCCCAGACATCTAGTATAAAGGTCATACTTGTTTTTTTTTTCAGCAAAAACTCCTAAAAATTGAGAAGCAAAAAACAGTTTTTGCCAATTATCTTGGCATCCAATGAACCAATTTGAACAAACTTTTTTTTTTAATGAAGCTTTCAGTAAGGTGCATTTAACAAAAAAAGTTCATTCAATTCTGATTACTAGATCAAAAGTTATTTAAACAAATATATTTTGGCATTTTTAGCAAATTAAACCAAAATTGGCCAAAATCCAGTTATAACCTATATGAGAGATATTTAGGGTCCTGCTTTTAACAGGAGTTGGTATAACAGGACCCAAAATATATAGAGAGAGGTAGAGTTTTAGTTTGCTTATTTTTGGTCTTTTTTATACAGATTATTTTTTTTATAGTAATTAGTTTATTTATTTTACCCTTTTTATTGCAGAACTTTTTATATTTAGTAATTTTTGTAAACCTTACCCTTTTGTAGATATTTTGGGGTCCTGGTATAACCCAGGTTACAAATCTATAATTCAGATGACTCAAAATTCAAGTTATCATAAAATAGATATAAATTTTTCAAAAAACATTACCGATAGGATTCAAACTTTATGCCTTTTTATTATTACTGCTTGGGAGAATGGCAACAACCCAACTATATTATATTACTATATTTATTTTTATAATATGTTATGTAATAGTAAATTGTAGCTCTTATATTCTTTTTTTTGATTCCAAGTATCTTAAAATTTTACTTTAATTAGAGCTACAAGAAGCTTTTATTTAATAGCAATTTTTATATTTTTAAAAAACTATTTTACTAATTATATTATTGTATAAAATGAGTTACTTATTTGATTTAAAAAATATAGAAAAACTTAAGCAAAAACTTTTTTCACTAATTATTTGGGCTATTAATTAAAATAAAAAGCATTCTAAAATTATTTAAACAAAAAACAAACAAACATATAATTAGCAAAACAAATAAAAACAATCAGTATAAACAAACAAATTATATTTATAACAAATATGTTATTATAACTATTCTAAAACAAAATAATAACAGGTTTAGGCCGCAGATAAGTATTTAGGTTTACTTAGATATATGTTTGAATTTTTATTCTTAGCATTAGATTTAAAAAAAATTCTGTATTGTAAAATGTTTTTATTAAATTTAATAAAAATAAAAGCAAGATCTCACTTTAACATTTAAAAAAAAAAAAAACCAAAATAACAACAAGTTATAGCATGTACAATAATAATACAAGAGCAAATAAAAAATTAACTAAATACAACACATAAAGTAATAGATTATTGGCCGGAGCGTAGCGACGGTCAGTTAGTGTCTATACAAGTGATACAAAAGTTATGTTTTTGATGCTTTTTGCCCAAAAAACGTATCTTTTCTGATGCATCTTTGTATATCTTATAGAAATTTTATCAAAAGTGCAACTTTGGAATTTTTTGTCTGTCCCCACGCGTGTCGCGTAATCAAAATGTCAAAAAAAAAAA
>QKWP01001428.1:37988-77133 GCA_003550325.1 Gigaspora rosea
GGTATACTATAGGATCTAAAATGATAAAAGACCCGGGTACGATACCAGTAATAATATCTGCCACCTAATGGTAACTAAACTGTTAGTCTTCATTTAACGAAAGTAAGACTAAATTCAGTTTTTCCTTTTATAAAACATAGTTCATTCACACGGGTATATATTTTCATATATACCTGTGCGAATAAGCTTTTAAAAAAAGCACAGGTTGTTACATAAAGACCCATACGACGACAAAAAGTTAAATCAATAAATTATTTAACGATTACACAGAATTAATACTTATTTGGTCGATTTTCTGATAATTTTTTCAAATTTGTCGATTTATTATACTGTATTATTTATTAAACGATAAATCGAACATATTTACTTTTTAAAGATATTAATGCTTTCTGGTGTTGGACCGAAAGAAAATCTTGAAGCAAATAATATAAAAGTACATAAACTAGTCGTGTGATGTAAGGCAATGCAACTTTTTTTAAAAATAAATTTTTTAAATAAAATTATATAAATACTATATGCAGTACTATATAGTATTTAAAATTTTAAATATTTTGGCTCCGGCCCTACAATGCTACGCATTAGCCTAGTATAAATAAAAAGTAACTTGATAATTATAAAATATTTAAATATTTTAAACTTTGTTTAAAAAACAAAACAATAAATTGAAAAATTTTAATAGAACAAAATAGTTTAATTTTAAGTATTTGCATTATAGGTTTGTATAATATAAAATTAATTCTATTCACAATATAGACCATTTTAATAAATATAAAACTTTTATCAAAGATATCTCTATGAGTTCTTAACCAAATTTGATAAAAATTTTTCTTTTTTGAATTCTAGATTAGTAGAATTAAAATAAAAAAATTCTTATTGAATTTGGTCAAAAACTCGCAGAGATATCTTTGATAAAATTTTCTGTAAATAATTTCAGTACAAATTTTTGTATATATTTTTAAAAATAGAAAACTTTTATCAAAAATATCTTTGTGAGTTCTTAACCAAATTCAATGAAAATTTATTTAAATTCTTGGATTCATAGAATTAAAATAAAAAAATTTTTATTAAATTTGATCAAAAACTCACAGAGATATTTTTAGTAAAAGTTCTTGTAAATAATTTTAGTACAGCTTCTTTATAATTACATTTTTGAAAATAAAAAAACTTTTATTAAAAATATTTTTACAGGTTCTTAACCAAATTTGATAAAAATTTTTTTATTTAAATTTTATTGATTTTTAGAATCAAAATAAAAAAATTTTTATCAAATTTGGTCAAGAACTCATAAAGATATCTTTAATAAAAGTTTCTATTAACAATTTAGTATAGCTTTTTTATTAGAAAAAATGTATTTGTCACCCCATAACTATCATGAGCAATAAGGCCATTAAAGTAAAGTAAAATTAGGGTTGGGGTTAAAATTAATACAGAATTGCAAGAAGATTATTTTTTGTTATAAGTGCAATAGGTATTTATTATCTTAGTAAAGGTTTGAGTTATAAATAAACCTGTGACAAAAAACTGCGTTGCAGGGGGCAACAAATATATTTCTCCTTTTTATTATACTAAACAATATGTAATATTATGTATTTGGAGCAAAAAAGATCAAATAGATACAGTCAACCCTCCATAAATGCAACTCGTAGGGACAAGCCTACAACGTGTATTTAGGGAGGTTTGCATTTAGAGAGAGCCAATTAAATTGCAGCTTTTAAAAATTAGATCATCAAGTTTGTGTAACCAAAACTGTATAACCTATCTTAAATACTAAAATTTGATTGGCCACGTGCCTTTAGGGAGGTTAGTGTGATATAAAATGTTATTCAAGAGAACGTGCATTTACAGAATATAGAACGTGCATTTAGCACTAATAACATTTTACGGAATAGAAAAAAACGTGCATTTAGAAAGGTATTGCATTTATGGAGGTTGCATTTATGGAGGGTTGACTGTAATCATGATTTGTAGCCAATTAGAACTCCAGAAATAAACAAACAGAATTTCACATGATCTTATGTATCAAATACAAATAAAAAAACAAAGTATCCTCTACTTCACTCCAAACAATTAGTAATATTTAAAAAATCTAATGGTTTATTGAATAGTACTCAGGATACTATAGTTAGTACTATATGATGCAAAAAACAAATTTGTATTTGAATTCTTTAAGCTCTATTTTGGCTTAGTGATCAAGTAATAAGATTTTATAGATATGAATTATATATTATATAAAATTGTATAAAATAAATATCAAAAATGCTAAGCAAACTAAATACTAATATGTCCAAAAATAAGCTATCTTTTTTGACCAAAAAATTATACAAAAAAATGTGGAGTAGCTTATTTTGAAATATTAAGATTTTTGAAAAATTGAAAAAATATACTAATAAAAAGTAGTCCAAATGATATTAAATTTTTATTATAAATGTATTTTGATGTTCTGAACAAGTTTACTTAATGGCATTTTTGATGTTTATTTAGTAAATTTGGACTTTAATATACAATATGTATATATCACACCAGTGGTGCTCAACACTAGTAAATACAAATTATAATATGCAAAAAATTTTTTTGCCATTAGGGTTAGGGTTAGAGTTTGTGTTAAGGTTTGGGTTAGGGTTAGTATATACCCAAATTTTGCAAGAAAGTTTTTTTGTTAGAACGTGAAGATAGGTTCCTTAGACTGAATTTTTCGATATAGCCAATTTTTGAAAAAACACATTTTTTCGAAAAATTTAGGTTACACCTGATCTTCACATTACACAAATTTCATGAATTTTGATTGATCAAGACACATGTGGTATTGAACACCAGTGGTGTGCTTTATCAACGTCCTTAATATATATAGCAACTACTAATAAATTTTTAAAATTTTAAAAAAAAATCAGAGAGTAGCTTATTTTAGATAGTAGCTATTTTTTGACATATATAGTAATGCATTTACTTTATATGGTATAGACTTATTAGCTTTCTAGAATGAATATAAAAAGGGATATTATAATAATGAGGTATTAGGGAGCTTCCAGAAATCAGCTAATTTCTGGGTAGGTAAATGGGTCAGCTGAAGTATCAGGTATAATTCCAGCCAAAATTTTATAATTCCAGCCAATGTTGCAAAATTATTTTTGACCAAAATTATAAATTTATTAATAATATTTAATAACTAGGAACCAGAAACTGGTATGAGTTTGGAGCACTAAAATTTATAATTATATATATTTTTATAATGAATTTATTTTTTATTTTTTTTTTATATTTTCATAGCGAATTGATTTTTTTTTATATATATTATTTTTTTTATATATTTTTATAACAAAATTATTATTATTATTTTTTTTTATCTTTTTTATAATGAAATTATTATTATTATTTTTTTTCACAAATTATTTTAACAATTTTTTTTTATTTTTATAACGAATTTTTATAACAATTTTTATTTTTTAGTTTTTTTAATTTTTATTATTATTTTTTTTTATATTTTAATAAGAGAAAAATATAATAGCGACTAGTAATTTAAGCCAGCTAATGTAGTGCTCCTAGGTCCGGTCCGGGTCCAGTCCGGGATCAGACCAGACTCAGACTCTAAATTTTACTAATTTCAAACTTCAGACCAGACTCAGACTCAACTATAAGTCCGGTCCGGGCCTGGTCCGAAGTCTGCAGACTGGTCTGAGTCCGAATATAATTATATGTATTTTTGGCGCTGAACAAGTTTACTTGGTGCATTTTGTAAGAATTAATTAGTAAAATTTCATGAATCATAAGATTTTATAGAATTTTATTAATAAAATTCTAAAAAATCTTATAATTCGCAAATTTTTATTAATTAATTCTAACAAAATGCACTAAGTAAACTTGTTCAGCACCTAAAAATGTATTAAAACGGCCTATTTGTTTTTATTTTTACTTGAAATTTAGAGATTTGATGCACAATTTTGGATTTTTGATCAAAAAAGTCAAATTTTAACATCTTAGCTCCAAATTTCAAGCAAAACAAAAACAACCCTACCGATTTAATGTATTTTTAGGTGCTAAACAAGTTTACTTAGTGCATTAAATTAGAAATAATTAGTAAAATTTTGTGAATCATAAAATTTTATAGAATTTTATTAGTAAAATTCTATAAAATCTTAAAATTCACAAATTTTTATTAATTAATTCTAACAAAACACATTAAGTAAACTTGTTCAGCACCTAAAAATACATTAAATCGGCAGGGTTGTTTTTATTTTACTTGAATTTTGGAGATAAGATGTTAAAATTTGTCTTTTTTGATCAAAAATCCAAAATTGTGCATCAAATCTCTAAATTACAAGTAAAATAAAAACAAAACAGCCGTTTTGATGCATGTTTAGGTGCTGAACAAGTTTACTTAGTGCATTTTGTTAGAATTAATTAATAAAAATTTGTGAATTATAAGAATTTATAGAATTTTACTAATAAAATTCTATAAAATCTTATGATTCACAAAATTTTACTAATTATTTCTAACTTAATGCACTAAGTAAACTTGTTCAGCACCTAAAAATACATTAATTCGGCAGAGTTGTTTTTGTTTTACTTGAAATTTGGAGTTAAAATATTAAAATTTGACTTTTTTGATCAAAAATCCAAAATTGTGCATCAAATCTCTAAATTTAAAGTAAAATAAAAACAAATAGGCCGTTTTAATACATTTTTAGGTGCTGAACAAGTTTACTTAGTGTATTTTGTTAGAATTAATTAATAAAAATTTGCGAATTATAAGATTTTTTAGAATTTTATTAATAAAATTCTATAAAATCTTATGATTCATGAAATTTTACTAATTAATTCTTACTAAATGCACTAAGTAAACTTGTTCAGCGCCAAAAATACAGTACATATAATTATATTCGGACTCAGACCAGTCTGCAGACTTCGGACCAGACCCAGACCAGACTCAGACTTGACTATAAAGTCTGAATATAAAAGTCTGAGTCCGGTCTGAAAATCAGACCAGACTCAGACTTGACTAAAGTCTGGTTCGAGTCCGGTCCGTAGGAGCACTAAGTTAATGCAGCCACAGCTAACCCACTTAGCCGGCTAAGCTAGCCGATGTAATGTGATCGGCTGGCTAATGCAGCTAAAAGCTAACTATTATAAGAATCTGATAAATTCCAAAAAGAAAAATAAATGGACATAAAGTACAAGCCAAATATCCCAAAATATTCTAAATGCAGACCAATAGTTAGCCGTCAGCCAGCCGCTTAGCTGATGATTTAGTTAGCTGGCTAAGCCAGCTGACTAAAACCATATGGCTTAAATCACTAATAGCGACTCTTATATGATTGGCCAGTCATATTAAAGATTGACAACCATATAAATAAAATTTTTTTTATTTATATGTTTGTTTTTTTCTTATTTTTTATAGAGCCGCTGTTGCAGGAGCTGTTGCTAGAGCCACTACTAGAGTCTTAAAGTTGTCATACATTTGTCTTCCGGTATAAAGGTATTGGCCGATTCAGTAAGTTTTTTGTTTTTTTCCAGTGTATTTTCATCGTTTTTGGCAAATATATGATTCTTTTTTTTTTCACAGTACTAACACTTTTTTTTTCTTTAGAACGAATTAGTATGGTTATTAGTACAGAAGCGTGATACTTAGAGAGATAGGAAACGTAAGTAGAAAAATAATGTTGGATATTGTTTTTGTTATAAAATTGGTAGGGATAGCATGTTATTAATATTGGATATTTGGACTATTTGGACATGGACAATGTCCAATTTGTCCAAATAATTTTGATTGGACATAGAAACTTTTTATATTGGATATTAAAAAAAAATTAGTTTAATCTTGGCCTAAATTAATTGATAATCCGTTTCCAAATGAGAGAGCCATACATAGTAAATTGCAATGCGCAGATCTATATGATTTACTATATAAAATTGCTAAACCACAAATGCCACTTTACGACAAAGTGAAGTCATTTTTCTACTATGTAAATATATCTTCAATTTCTAAGTAATCTTGTAGAGCATTATTTTCTGATTTTAATATAGTAATATCATTAAAATCTGTTTAGTAGTTGCAGAGATATTGGTATAAAATAATTTGCCGACTAATGTAAACCTACTATTGTTTACGTGAAATGGTATTTTTGACTATAGTAAATCTTATAGTCATGCGTCACAATTTACTATATATGGTTTATATGGTTCCCTTATTCGGAAACGGATTATCAATTAAACTTAATTCTGGCCAATATTTACTAATACAAAATATTTTTAATTTACAGTATAATAAAAAGTATACTGAAAATAATAATAATTATTATTATTATAAAAATATGCATATGTACATATATGGGGTGAAGTCAATAGAAATGGGACAAATTTATTAGATAAATTTGTCCTATTTCTATTGATGTCCTTTTATATATTCATGCTACTAAATCAACTTATATTCCATTTTTCTTACAATATATACATTTGATATTGGCTAATGAAATATGATTAATCAAACAGAGTTTTAGAAACTGTAAAATAATTGTATTTCAAAAAAATAATAACAATAGTTGATTTATTTTTAATCTTAAAATAAAGGTATATTATAAAAAAAACGGGGTGGTGTAGCTTATTTCAGATATAATCGATTTTTGGTTAATTGCAGATAGTTGCTACATAGTAAAGTCTAAATTTTACTATGTGAATCGATTAAAGTGCTTAAGTAAACTTATTCAGAAAATCAAAATACACTTACTCTAAAATTTTTACTAGGATTAAAGAATTTTTTATTATTTGACTTTTGATTTTTACATTTATTAAATATATTTTTTTAAAAAATTTTAATTTTTTTGTGGAATATAAAAATCAAAAGTCATATAATAAAAACTTCTCCAATACTAATAAAAATTTTAGTTTAAATATATTTTGATCACCTGAAAAAGTTTACTTAAGCAACTTTAATTGATTTGCATAGTAAAGTTTGAACTTTACTATGTAGCAACTATTGTCAATCGTGAGGTAGCTTATTTTTAGGTCAAAGACGTTTTTGAGTTTTTTTGACAAAAAAGAGGGGTAACCTATTTTCAGCTTTTGTCGTCATATTATTAAAATTGTTCAATAAAATTATTGGACAATTGGACATATGTCCAATTAACAATTTGGACATATGTCCAATAATTTTACAATTTATTTGGACATCGTCCAATGCCTGAAGGTCCAAAAAATTATTTGAACATTTTGACATGTCCAAATGTCCAATTAAATTTATTTGGACATTGTCCAATGTCAACCCTAGGAATTGGAGTTGAAAAGGATAAACATAAGCAATAGTATTCTCATTAAAATGAACATAGTACAAAATATAGCGCAATAGTTAGACAGAGCACAATAGTTAGATATGGTTTGCGATAATTTTTTTTTTTTTTTTACAGTTCTAACTTTTTTTTTCGTTAGAACAAACGTAATAGTTAGTATGTAGTTTACGAAAATATTCTTTTTTTTTATATATACAGTACTAACTTTTTTTCTTTTTTCGGTAGAACAATCATAGTATAGAACATAGCTATAGTTAGACAAAGCACGATAGTTAGTATGTGATTTACAATAATATTCATTTTTTTTTTTACAGTTCTAACTTTTTCTTTTTTTCATTAGGACGAATATAGTATGAAATGTATGTAGCATGATAGTTAGACGGAGCACGATAGTTAGTAATAATATTCTTTTTTTTTATATTACAGTACTAACTTTTTCTTTTTTTGTTAGAACGAACAGTAAACGAACATAGTACAGAACATAGCATGATAGTTAGAATGGACAGAGCACGATAGTTAGTATGTGGTTTGAGTATTCTTTTTGTTTTTTTTTTACAGTTAGCTTTTTCTTTTTTTTGTTAGGATGGGATGAACATAGTATGAAATAGCATGATAGTTAGACAAAGCATGATAGTTAGTATGTGATTTATGATAATATTCTTTTTTTTTTTATATTATAGTACTAACTTTTTTTTTGTTAGAATGAACATAGTACAAAATATAGCATGATAGTCAGATGGATGGAGCACGATAGTTAGTATATAGTTTACAATAGTATATTTTTTTTATATATATATATATAGTACTAACTTTTTTTTTGTTAGAACGAACATAGTACTGAATGTAGTGTGATAGTCAAATGGACGGAGCATGATAGTCAGATGGACAGAGCACAATAGTTAGTATATAGTTTACGATAGTATTCTTTTTTTTTTTTTTATATATACAGTACTAACTTTTTTTTTTGTTGGAACAAACATAGTACAGAACATAGCGCGATAGTTAGATAAACGAAGCATGATAGTTAGTATGTAGTTTACGATAGTATTTTTTTTTATATATATATATACAGTACTAACTTTTTTTTTTAGTTAAAACAGAACATAGCACAATATGTAGCACAATAGATGTAGTATAATAGTTCAGATAGTAGTTAGTTAGTAACATGACGATAGTTAGTATAGGGCATAGCATAATAGTAATTGGGATGCAGCATGATAATTAGGATATAGCATGATAATTATTTTTTGTATTTTTTTTTTAATTTGTTTTTTTAATTTTTTTTTTAAAAATTACTATGAATCACCACTGGTGATCATTACCAGTGATCTACAATGCATAAAACAAAACAAACAGTTTGTATTAAATAAAAATTAAATCTTTTTAATATTAGGATAAGGGTAAAAGTTAGAGATTAGGATAGGGCTTTGTATATAGTAAAATTCAGCAAGGAATTTTTTTTTTGCATAAAAAAAAGTAGTTTTATAGACAAAATTTTAGATTAGAAGCAATTTTAGCAATTTTTTAAAAAATACTTTGTTTTTGTTATACAAAAATTGATCTACATGTTACACCTAATCCTGAATTTTAATTGGTAAATTGATCACTGATGATGATCACTAGTGGTGATAAATAGCAAACTCCTTTTTTTTGTATTTTTTTTTTGTATTTTTTTTTTTGTATTTTTTTTTGTATGAACTCATGTGACCGATTTTGATTGGTTGATCACAAAGTTGCTATGATGACGGGTTGCCATAAAATAACGCTCTTTTAATAATATATAACAATTTTTTATTTTTTTTTTTATTTTAAAAATTTCTAATTTTAACCGGGAGAAAAATTATCGCTTAATCACATGACCCAATATTTATATAATTACATAATATATAATTTATAATATAATTGCATATAATTTTTAATAAATCAAATTTCAATATATATAATAAAGAAAAAAAATTTACTTATAAACTGCTTAATATACTAACTATGGCCTTCTAATTAAATTTAATTACCTTACTTTAATCCTAAACTAATAGAAAGTTTTGTTTAATCAAAAATATATATACAAACTTTTTCAACTAGTAATGCTAAATTTATAAATCGATTCGATAGAAATCAAGCTTGATTTTTATTAACAGCAATCTTAAACATGTATAAATACTGTAATACATTACCTATTATAAAAATTGTAATACGTATACAGTATATCCTATTAGTTGTTATCATTCTTGTCATAATATTGAATACAAAAAAAAGTCATACTATTTACCAAACCAAATAAATCTAAAAGCAACCAATATCAAAATTGTATATATGTATGCATAATCGATCAAATAGCTTATAAGCATTACAAATACATAGTAAAATAGTGCAGAAATAAATCAAAGATAGCAGTACGGTTATAAAAAAATATCACAATATATGAAATTGGTAAAGCATCATAAAATAATATTCTTTTCAATTCATAGCACTAATAGCATTATAATGGTATATAATCAACAATAAATAGTAAAACTATAATATGAATTTTCAATTATCTCTTAAATTTGCACGTTGTCCTATTGTGCCCCTTATTTGCACAATTTTGGCATGTTTTTCTAGTATCTTTCTCTTGGGTTACATGTTCTTTGGTAATTTCCATATGTTGCTTTTTTTTAGGAGTTAATCTTGGATTTTAGCACTACTTTTGCTCTACCAGGTGGTCGACCTTTTCGTTTGCTAATTACAGGATTTTTGATATCATATTTAATATTATCGTCATCTGTTATTGTATCAGATTCTTCTTAACTTTCTTGCTTGTCCAAAATAAATCTATGAACATATGCCTATCAACTCACCATATGAGCTAGTTGCAATCACTATATCAAGTGCTTTTCATATAATACCTTGTGCTCTTCCATATCTAGCATTTATTATTAACATCTAGGGTTTGCAACGGGCCGGGCCAAATCCAGTAATTTGTGAGTTGGGCTGGGCCTGGGCCGGGCCCGGGTTTTATAAAGAGGCCTGATAAAACTCAGCAATACCCATTAAAAATATGTAGTTTTTACTAGTTATAGGCCTATTGTTTCTTTTTAAACTATAATTTTTTTAATTTAGTTAGCTATTTTTATAATTCTTGAAATATCTAATAAAAATTAACCAATTAATATTCTAGTTAATTTGGTAATGTATGTAATTTTTAGTATAATATAATAGATTCAAGAATATATATTTTAATAATTAATTAGAATTTCGCCAATTTTGGAGATAAAAAAATTAGACTAATTTGGGGCAAAATTTTGTAGATCATATACAACGTTATAAAAATTTTAAAAAGTCGTTATAATAAAACTACTTCAAAGATATAGTATTTCAAGCTCAAATTTTTATAGCTATAATTTCGAAATTTCTAATTTACTTGTAAGTAACTATTTTATACTTTAAATAGAAATACTATTTATTTAATTCGGGTTAAAGCCAGATTCCAGACAAAATACTATGCAAAATTCGAAAAGTAAATTATTTTCAACTAGGTAAAGTATTCAATTTACTTTTTGCTATTTATTTATTTCTTTATTTTATTACTATATTATAGCAAAGTAACTTATAGCATGTTTATAAAAATTACAAAAGCAAAAATTTAGATCAAAGCCTCTGATGCCAAAGCCTCTACTGCTGATAATTCTTTGAGGGAAGTTGGGTTAAAAAACAAATAATAAAGAAGCCATGAATAATAATCATAGAAATCAAGCAAACTTAAAAACCCAAGAAGAAAGGGAATTTGAAAAGTTTTTGGAGAGGATTGAAGATCCTAATAACCACGAGGAGGTAAATTATGACCTTCCGGAAAATCCCGTAGCGAACTAAAAAAAATTATTATTCCTCGAAGATTTAGAAAATCTACTGATCCAAAATTTTACTGCTTGTTCTGTAGGGATTTCGTCGTCTTCAGAAATTTTGCCATCTTTTACCATTTTTCGTAATTCATTAACTATATCCTTTGCCGTATATCGATTACTTTAATCTAATTGACTAGCCATAAAGAAAGTTTTGAGTGCAAGTACTACATTTGGTGAAATATGCTTTCCTCCTCTTTTGCCTAATTGTTGATTTTGTTTAAGAGCCCATCCAAGATTAAGAGGAAAGTAGATAGAGTTATTATTAAAAAATTATAATTGAAATATAAAAATTTGAAATTAATAGCTATTTTAGAAAAAATTTACACTAAATTTACCTGTCTATATTAATAGCTGACGGCCCAATGATGTCAATATTTTTATTTTCTTTATCTTGGATCTTATCTATCAAAATTTATCATTTCTGAACACAAATAATCATTCAATAAAGTGATTAATTCAGAAAGTGTTGTATTTGCCTCAAAACTAATATTATAATTTTCCAATTCTTGTTTCAATTTCTCTGTTTTCCAACGCTGCGTATCCCAATAGTCAGCATTCATTGCTATAAATTAAATCAAGGTAAATAATATTTCAAGGATATTGATTTTACTGTAAAATACTAAAAAAATTTTTTTTTTAAATAGTTACCAGATGCACGAGAAAAAGGCATATTCCATGGTGATTTAGGTATTGTATATTCTGATTTTTCTGGATGAGGTTGTACAACTTCAGTTTTTGTATATTTAGCTATATCCGTGGGAGAAAAGTTTGACCATTCACCAAAATTTGGTAGAAAACGTGCACGAATAAACTCTGCATATGGTCCTTCAGACGGCCAGCTCCATTCAGACAAATTTGAAATCCCAGGTATAGTTAAAAAAATTTTTTTTTGTCTGTTGGTGCGGTTTGGTTCTAAATGAGCAACTAATGTTCCACCTAAATTTTCCATTGCATTTTCTATATCCACAATATTTTTAATATCAAATCCACGTCTAACATATCTTTTTATTGCATGAGAAATCTGAAACAAATATTTCTAATTAGGATTTTTTAAAAAAAAAAGTTGACAAAATCTACTACTTACTTGGGCATAATGTGAGCCAATAAAAGTCTTCGCTTCTCCAGCTTTTAAGAAAATCCATTTCTGAGGTTCAATATCATACCAGTCTTTCCAGTACGAGATTATTATTATCAACTCAGAGTTATGATAGTGGGGACCATTGTCTGACATTATTGTTATCCATTTTGGTTTTTTTTCTAGGGGTGTAAAGACCGCATCAAAAGAGCTCGCTGTAAACCATGCATCTTGTCTACTGTCTATTGACCAATGGTCATAAGCATGTATATTCAATTCTGAGAAATTTGACGATTTGGTAATTACTAATACTATATGTAATGTAAACCCTCGTTTTGCAAAAAAATCTTGTTTTGTCTCACAAGCTTTTTGGAGTAACATTTTCATTTTGTAGTCAACAATTACAAGGGCCCTATTCTCATCTAGCTCCAAAAGGTTTGCATTAAATTGACTATTTAGATAAATCTTTCGACATTAGTGAGCAATATAATATTCAACTTGTTTTTGTAATTCGTTTAGATCATTGTGACTTGAATTCAGTAGAACTATTCGAAGGTCATTAAATAGCAAAAAGACTTGTGCACACTCTACACATTCTGATGGGTGGTCTTCTTCACATTGTCCAAATGCAAATGGCAAGCAATGGTTAATAGCTTGATTATGATTAACATGCCTATTGCTAGATACATGAATATGGTTGCAAAAGTTAAGTTGCAAGTATATTTGAATTTTTTCAATTAATTTGATTAATTCATTCTAAAATAATCTTATATTACTATATAATTTCTAAAAAAAAAAAACACTATTTTACATGAGTTTGTAGGGTGAAAAACTGGAAGTGAATCTTTGAGTTTCGGCCATTTTTTTTTTTGAATTAAAAATTTGGTTAACGTTCTCTCCCCTCTACTTCTGAAGCTCCTCCTTAAATTAAACAATATGAGGCAGATTGGTAAATCTCAAAAGCTAGACAAACAATCAATATAAATACAAGCGTTAGGAGTTATTGGGTTTAAATAAAAATTAGTTTGAATTTAGGCTAATTTGAACCTAAATCTGAATTATCCAAACCTCGCTTAAAATTACATGTTTGTTTAAAAAAGAACGTTAAACAAAACTTTAAATTCAAGCAGCCTTATCATATAATGGACTTAGTCTTATAATAATATTAGAAAGTAATGTTGAAAAATTTCGTGAGTATGCTCTGGACATGACCCAAATAGGGTTTGGTCGAGTAGTCAGATTATAAAACTAAGTCCGGTAAGTGATAAACTCAAATATTCACATTTAGATTTTCACTCTTTAGCACTTATATAGAATTTACTAATACCTGTTTTGAGATTTCTAGTTCATTTTTTATTACAAGATTTGAAAACTTTCATATCCATAATGGTTACATAATATACATAACCCACCCAAATCCTCTTTAAAAGCGAATGGTCCTTGACGTAATCGATCCAAGAATGCAGTGCAGGGCATAAAATTTTTCCCAAATTTTTTCTCGATTGTCAGTAAGATACATTAGTGGTAATCCTGTTTTACCATGTACCTTATACGAACTCATATTGACATTGGCCTTGTTTAACATAAAAGATTCATATTGGTCCTCCATATATTCTGGTATAATTTGTCATTTCATTTGTGGTTTTGGAATAGCAGGTCCTCCATATCCATTAATACGAGCATAACCTTTAGCTGTGTTAATTAAGTTTGAAGAAACCTTGTATTTTTATATATGCAAATAAAATTACAAAATTATCAAAATGTAAAAATGTGTTCTTTTAATAGGAGTACTCTATATACTTTACTGAAACTATAAAAAAATTAAAAATATTATGATTATATATCTATTATGTTTTTATTATATTTTAAAAAACATAATAATTACTAGTTATAAGTTAATAATAATAATATAAATAATATATATTAAAACTGTTTTAGTAATATTAATAAAAACATTTTTAAAACATTATTAAACTAAATAAATTTCATATTTATAGTATAATATAAATATTTATATTATATAAATATATAATATTATAATATATTTTATAATATTAAATATAATATAAATAAAACAAATCAATAATAATATAATGATTTAGACAAATGTGTTTACCCCAAAATCTTGCAAAAAAGATTTTTTGTTAAAATACGAAGAATGGTTTCATAAGCAAAATTATGAGATATAAGCATTTTTTAAAAATAATTTTGGTTTAAAAAATATTTTTAAAAAACTTATTTTAATATATTTTTAAAATATAATAATAATGTTTTTATAATATTTTTAATAATATTAAAATAATGTTTTAAAAATATTTTAAAAAAATTATTTAAATTTTTTTTAAAATATAATAATAATATTTTTACAATATTTTTAATAATGTATTAAAAACATTTTTAAAAGTTTATTTTAAGTTATTTTTAAATAATAATAATGTTTTTATAATAATTTTGATAATATTAAGATAATGTTTTAAAAACATTTTTAAAAAGCTTATTTTAAACTATTTTTAAAATATAATAATAATGTTTTTATGATATTTTTAATATATTAAAATAATGTTTTAAAACCATTTTTAAAACTTTATTTAAAGTTATTTTTAAATATAATAAGAATGTTTTTATAATAATTTTGATAATATTAAAATAATGCTTTAAAAACATTTTTAAAAAATTTATTTTAAAGTATTTTTAAAATATAGCAATAATGTTTTTATAATATTTTTAATAATATTAAAATAATATTTTAAAATATTTTTAAACAATTTATTTTAAACTATTTTTAAAATATAATAATAATGTTTTTATAATAATTTTATAATATTTTTGAAACAGATTTAAATTTTTATTTTATTTTTAAAATTTTTATTATATTATTAATATATTATAAAAACATTATTAAAATATTTTTTTATATAAAAGCATATTTATTATATTTTCAAAATATTATTATTTTATTATAAAAACATATATACTTTTTTTAAGTTTCAGTAAAGTAATCTAAAGCAGTTCAACCATCTCAAATAGTTTGGGTTATTATTACTAGAAATCTAAATTAATATCATATAGCAATTTTAATTTTAATAGTGACTGTTTTACTTACATGTAGTTTAGATTGAAGTTCTTCATATGAAAAGCTGTCAGCAATAATTGATAGAATTCTTCTTTTTCCCATTAGAACCTATTGGATTATCATCTAAACTTTGACTAAAACAGTTCCAAAAGGTTTAGTAGCATTGAACGTTGAAATTGGTATGCTTTGTGTCGTGGTGGTTTTCTACTCACGAGTAATAACGACACTAATTTGAATTGACTACGTACTAACATCTCAATACGAAGGTACAACCGCAGTCCTCACTGACCGCATGCTATTTATTTGAATTAATGAGCAATTACCTTGTCTCAATACGAAGGTTGGTTTTCTGTAACATTCTTTGTAAGTATTTTATTTATTTGCACTACTTCGACAATAATAATAATAAGAATAGATTTTTTTTTGAATCGATCTAATCTAATCAATTTCTCTTTTTTCTCACGTTCCTTTTATATTTATTAATTGACTCTAAATCACTTACATTATAATTGATCATACATTTGACTCGTGCCTTAATTACATAATTAACGAATCATATGATACTTAATTTGCTTAATTTCATATATTTTTTATGTGGTATAATTGATCATTTCTCGATCATGATTATCACGACCAAACCCGGGTCCTTTGGTAACCCATAACTTGATCGAGGGCACATGTGATCAAGAGACCTTACATTGAACGTAAAATTAACCCAAAGGTTATGGTATTCTTATTTGCGATTGGTACATATTATTATCATATATGCTTGTTTATTAATAATTTATTAATTCTTTATTCAAGATATTATTATTTATTTTTCTCTTTACTTTTCCCATTCCTCTATAATCATTTCCCGCACCATATATCTTGAGGGCCAATCCTCACTCAAGAACCGATTCTGACCGTGACAGGAGCTAGATCCCCCTTGACTTTCATCCTCGAAGTCAACATCTACTCTAATCGGTTCTTGATCCATTCTCACTCTCAACTCCAACCTTTTTACTCGATTTCTAGTGAATGGTTCCCGCAACTCGCTACCATCCACTTCTGCCAGATAAAACTGTCCATGATTTCCTACTTTTCTTACTACATAAGGTCCGTTCCAACAGTAGTCGAATTTCCGTGGTGAGTTATCCAACGTGGAATCATACACAAGTACAAGGTCCCCAATTTCGATGGGCTCCTTTTGCTTATTGGCATGCTGGTCATGAAACTTCTTCTATTTCTCTTTCATCTCTTCTTTATTTACCCTTGCCCTATCTAATTCTTGTACGAGGCCCTTCATTTGTTTCATACGGAACTTGATTAATTCATCAGTCATCCAATTTTTTCTCATAATCATAACCTGATAACTCTCCATTATTAATTCTATAGGAGTTACTGCATCACGTCCATAGACTAATCAGAAAGGGGACTGACCAAGCTCATTAACTGTTATGTTAATGGCCCAAATGGTTTCACGTAGGTATTCGTGCCACCTATTTTGCTTCTCGGCACAGACCTTTTTCAGAATTCTTGTTAATTTTTGCACCGTTCTTTCTGCCTTCCCGTTTGCCCTTGGGTAATAACTCACGGAAAAATTATGCTGTACCTGCAGTCTCGAAGCCAACTCTTTTGCTATGTTATTTCTAAACTCAGTTCCCCGGTCGGAAACCAATTCTGCAAAACATCCGTGACGCATTATCACATTCTCCCACAAGAACTGAGCAATATTCTGTGTGGTCTTCCTTTTCAAGGCACGACCTTCCACAAACCCCATTAGGTCCTCTACTGCAATGACTATATATGCTCATGCCCTCCGGTAGTCCGAGGCAGCGGCCCAATACAATCAACACATAATTTATTGAAGATCCAACTTGTAGACGTAACATAGATTGGTTCCGGAGGGATCTTAGGTGCACACCTTTGGCACGCCTCACATGACTTTATGTACATTTTGGCACCTTCGTACACAATTCCCGTGACCCATTCATAATTCATTAAAATTTTTCGAGTGGTTGCGTTTATTCTACGGTGGCCGGCTTCACTCACTATACCCTCATGATTTGTCCTTAATATGCCTACTTTTTCGGTGTCATTGAAAATTACTCTTCTGGGCGGCTTGCCCTTTTCTGCTCTTCTAAATAGCGTATCGTCAATGAGGCAATACTTTTGTACCTTATGCCGTAGTTGCTTTAAATCCACTCTTGTAGCATCTGGGGGCCACGTGAGCTTCCTCAAATACTCACAAATAACTTCCAAATTGGTTGACTTGTCATTTTTAGGAGTTACGTGCATTATTAACAAATCTATGAACTCCTTATCATTCCTGGTACCAATCGTAGGGTGATCAGGTGACCTAAACATTCCGTCCGCATTTCCATGCCTACTGCCCGACTTATAACGCACCCAGAAATCAAATAACTGCAGCGCTAAAACCCACCTTATTAAGCGCCCTTTCAACACAGCCTTATTGAACAGTCAAGGCTTGGTGGTCTATTCATACATATACATGCTGGCAAAACCCGGACAAATTCCAAATAATAAAAAAACAATTGCTATTTATAAAAGATTAAATCAAATAAATAATCTTAATATTTTGTAAATATATTATTTATAACTATAAGAATATATATGATTTGTTTAAATAAAGATTATTAATAAAGTTTTTGAGATATTAGTTATACTAGAATTTGGGATTTGGGATTTGGGATGACAGACAAATCCCAAACTATAGTAAGTCGGGATTTTGCCAACATGTATACTCATACATCAAACGTCGTACCAGCTATATATCGATCGTTCGTATTGCATCCAAAGATTACTGCCAAACATTCTTTCTCCGTCACGCTATAATTTATTTCGTGCTTGTTCAATTTTCGTGACTCGAAAGACACTGGCCTCAATTTTTCTGCCTTATCCCCTTGTTCCAAGACAACACCTAGTGCTGCGCCACTAGTGTTGGTGTAAAGCTGGTATGGACTAACACCGTCATGTGCACTCTGCCAGTCCGGTCCCTTTAGCACTGTTTCATCCAGTAAGCACCCCTTCAAAATGGGAAAAGCTTCGATCTGTTCCTTTTCCCATCGAAATCTAATACTGGCCTTAATTAAATCTGTTAATAGTTTGGCAATTTGGCTAAAGTTTTTAATAAATCTTCGATAGTAATTCATTATACCCATGAATGATTGAACCTGTTTGAGATTCTTGGGTTCCTCCCAATCTACAATTTTTTCGATGCGTTTTGGATTCACTTTGATACCATCCTTGCTAACCACTAAACCATACATGCGCAGTTCCTTATATAAGAAACCATTTTTTTGCTGCAAAAGTTAGACCAGCTTCTTTGAATTTTCGTGCTAATCTAATAAACGCATCTATATTAGTGATGCCACTGAAATTGATTTTTGAAAAAGGTCTATTTCGTCTTCATTAGAGAAAATTTAAATTTTTTATAAGGAAGAGCAAATAAAATTTATATAGATATGTTCCTTATAATTTCGTCTATTCAAAAAAAGTATCAAATAATTTCGTCTTTCAAGTAAAATAGGTCAAAAACAATTTCGTCTTCAAATTTTAATTTCGGGTTTTAGAACCCGAAATGCTTTCGTCCTCATGTATAATCTATATGATGTTCTTTAGATCTGTTAGTCCACAACCCTATCATCCTGATAAGCCGCCGCAGTATGCTTCCACTCGTCATCTTCCAACAACACGTCCATCAGACGTTGAAATGTTTCACTTGCGTTTTTTAGGCCCATACACATTACTGCATAACGCAACGTACCTAGCGATGTAGAAACAGCAACCTTATCCCGGTCTTCTTCTCGTATACAGATTTGCCAATATCCCTTAAATGCATCTGCAGACGAGTACCAATCATGGCCTGCTGCTCCTTCAAGAATATCCCTTATTAACGGCAATGAGTAACTGTCTTTGATTATATATTTGTTGAGGGGTCTCATGTCTCCAACGACACGAAAACGGTCGGTTCCCCCTTCCTTCTTTTGTACTGGGAAGCAATGGTAAGTGAATTGACCTTTTCCTTTCTCCAAGAGCCCATATTTCAACATTTCTTTCAAGTGCTCTTCGAACATTCAAGCATGTTCAGGATTATTAATACGAATGGGACGCATTCTAACTGGGGGAATCACCCTTCCTCTAGTGCGGATCTCATACTGTACCAGATCTGTCTTTCCAATTTCTAACAGATCGAATGCAAATACGTCTGGTACTTCCGCAATTAATTTTCTGCGTACCTGTTGTTTCTCTACCTCCGTCAAACTGTCACCAATATTGACCTGGGCACTATTCTCCTCCGTAAATCGCATAACCATTTCCAGTTCCGATAATCCCTTTATGGTTCCATCCCGTCTCTCATCTTTCGCAAACCAGTACACCACTCTTTCTTTGTGCTCACCATCAATCACATCCTCACTGTTAGTACTATCGATTTCATTAACCATTAAATTATTGGCATTTAAACTTTCCTTTACAATTTTCTCCAACATTCACTCCTTATTTCCAAATCCTATTTCCTCAACTTCCATTCTTCGTACTGTCATTAATTCTTCAACTTCCTCTTCCTTCTGTTCATTATCTTCCTCAGAACTGTTCATTCACACTCTGGGTACCACAGAAGCCACAAACGCCGCCTTTTTTTCTTCTGACTGGACACTACACCAGAGCTTATTTTCCTCCTATTTTAAGTTACATTTAGCTGCCGCTAGCCAAGGCATACCAAGCAATACGTCAAAGCTCACAGCTTCCATAACATAAAACTCTTGGTAAACTATAACACCTGCTATATCTACTTCGATATTCATAATACATCCAACAAATTTGCTCAATCTATCATCTGCCATACGGCCACCTTTGGTAGCTGGTTGCCAGGTGAAACCTCGTTTCCGTGCATACTTTTCATGCATCAAATTTAATCGCGATTCCAGATCCACAGGTGCTGGAACTATCTCACCATTAACCCTAGGCGTGCTCATAGGGATATCTCACATCTTCAATTCACTATGCTCCAGAATTCCTCGTATGACACCAATTTTAGTATTTGTGGAAAAAACATCGCTTTCTCGCTTCTTCATTGTAAAAGCTTTGAGTACTTCAGTACGGGCCTTCGGAGACCATTTGAATAGCTAGCCCAAGGTAATAATTATTTCTTTTTTGGACACTAACTTAAGAATGTCGATTTCCTGTGTCAATTCTGACCTTGGTATATACATAACTGCTCCTTTGTTCAACACTTTATTGCTGTTTGAATCGACTGGGATCTCTGGTTCAGCTTGTTTTCATCTTTTAGATGCATGCGTTGCCTCATCTGCTCTTGGTCGACCTCTTTTCACAAGATTCCTTATATCAAACAATGCTTCATCATCTTCTACGCTTATCATAAGATACTCCTCTTCTCTTAGTGTCACCTTTTCGGTAACCTCAAAAAATCTTATATCAGCATTCCTTACATCAGGATTATTTCCTCGCTCGTTTCGGGTTATCCTTGACCGGTCATTACTTCGATTTTGCCATGGCCGATTAGGACAATCACGTGCTATATGTCCTTCTCGCTCACATATATAACACTTGCGAAGGGTAGTACCATTACTTCGATTTCTGTTTCCTCTATTTTGTGGGGCATTCGAAGATATGGGTCTGGGTTGTGGCGGGCTATCCTTCTTTTCTATTAGAGTTTGTATAGTCTTCGTCAACTCGACTATACTTGTTTCCATTCTATTGAATTTATCTGTTTGTCCTTCATTGACATGGCAGACCTTCGTTGCCCCACCAGCAACAAGGAAATCACCTGCCTCTTCATTGTTCAGTCTATTCGGTTTTCCCATAGCCCCATGAACCGGATTTTTACTAATGTATTCCCTATCATGATCATATCTTTCCATCTTAACAGCTAGGTCTTTTGCTCGCTCATACGTAGGCCAATGATCTTTTCCTGATATGGACTTCGAAGCCCCTGTATGTACCATTCCCTTTTTTCGAGATCTCTTAGCTGAGTATTTACCTCTTGAACATATGCATCAAAACAATTAGTGTACATCTGGACCGTATCCCCTCTTCCCTGAACCATATTCCTCAACCGCTCTAGTTTCTCATTGGTATCCGATAAAGTTTTCCAGCTGGTAATCATAGCCGCCTTTAAGTCTCTCTATGTTGAATTAGTTTTCATTAATTGCATCATTGATGGCTTTAGTCTGTCTGCCATATGTAGTATTACTACAAGGACCTTCTTGTCATCATTCCAATCTTTTGAAGCTGCATACGCTTCAAAATAAACTAGAAATTCCTCAATATTTTCGTGTCCATCATATACTGGTTTTGTTGGATCGAATATGCCCATATTAGCTCGTACCGGCATATCATGCAGATTCTTTCACCGAAATTGTACAATATGGTGTAATGGTGTACAGATTTCCACAAATCGCTAGTCGTCCAACCTTTCGGTATCTGATTTATTAGTAATACCCTGTAATTGTTTTTTTTTTTTTTGTATCAGAACACACAACGGTCTCACGTGTACGTTAGATAAATAGTTGATTGAGCTTCTAGCGTATATTTCTTTTTAAATGGGTCATCAACAACTGTCGATCTTACCCAGGTTCTGCTGTCGTGGTGGTTTTCCACCCACGAGTAATAACGACACTAATTTGAATTGACTACGTACCAACGTCTCAATACGAAGGTACAACCACAGTCCTCACTGACCGCGTGCTATTTATTTGAATTAATGAGCAATTACCTATGTCTCAATACGAAGGTTGGTTTTCTGTAACGTTCCTTGTAAGTATTTTATTTATTTGCACTACTTCAAAAAAAAAATAATAATAAGAATAGATTTTTTTTTTTTTTTGAATCGATCTAATCTAATCAATTTCCCTTTTTTCCCACGTTCCTTTTATATTTATTAATTGACTCTAATCACTTACATTATAATTGATCATACATTTGACTCGTGCCTTAATTACGTAATTAACGAATCACATGATACTTAATTTGCTTAATTTCATATATTTTTTATGCGGCATAATTGATCGTTTCTCGATCATGATTATCACGACCAAACCCGGGTCCTTTGGCAACCCGTAACTTGATCGAGGGCACGTGATCGAGAGACCTTACATCGAATGTAAAGTTAACCCAAAGGTTATGGTATTCTTATTTGCAATTGGTATGTATTATTATCATATATGCTTGTTTATTAATATTTTATTAACTCTTTATTCAAGTTATTATTATTTATTTTTCTCTTTACTTTTCCCATTCCTCTATAATCATTCCCGCACCATATATCTTGAGGGTCAATCCTCACTCAAGAACCGATTCTGACCGTGACACTTTGTAAAAATCCTGTCTCATATAACATCGTGAACGTTTGTTCAAATAATTTTGGATATTTGGATTTTGTCCAGAATTCATACTAAAAATATAAATACAGTTAATCAATAAATTTTTTATATATTTATACAAATAAATAAATTTGTCACCTTGGATTCATGAGTATTAAACGGTATGATATTAGTGCATCCCGCAGCTTTTAATATAGAATGCCATGCTCTTAATTCTCTATCTGCAACTATATAGTTTTTTGAATATATATGTGATAATTTTTGGTGTAATTCTACGACTTCATTATCACTTGTCCATTTAGTGAAGAATTCAAACCAATTGACATTGCTGCTTATCCTTTTACGAAAATGATAATTGAACAATTTGTTCATTTTCATCTTATTCGCCATTCTCCAGGTGGGCAGTACAATTTTTTTGCTTCAGCTAACCTTTCTTGACTTCTATAGTGATTTAATCCGAATAGTGCATTACCTTCATATTGTTTCAATAATCCTGTTTGCTTCCATGTTTGATTAGGATCAACTCCCTCAATACGCTTGAACAGTTGATTATCAACATAAATATTTATAAAACAACCTGTTTTTTCGATTCCTTGAGTAATAACTGGACTTTTAGCTTTACCATTCTTTTTAATAACAGATATAAAAGACGAATTAAAACCAGAACCTGCACTAAGTAAACAGCTATTATCCGATATACCAATACTATATACAAATATATTCAATCTATCTAATTTGAAAGAAAATGGTCTAAAAGGAATATCAAAAAGAAGTTTAGTTAAAATTTCTTTTGTCTTCAAACCCCATTATTAATGGACCAGAAAATTTCGTTGTAGTTTCAAAAAGGCGTTGATATAAAGATGAAATTGCACTAGTAGGATTATTATAAATTTTTCCAGAAATTTCTTCACATTTACAAGAAAATCCAGGAATAAAACTATCACCATCTTTAACTATATGAATTGTAATTATAAAATGTTTTTTATTGATTATTGTTTTTGTTTTCATACCAAGTCTAAATAGATAATAATTTTGAACACCGTCTACAGGTTCTATGTTACTTGTAAACCACCATTCTCTGGCAAATAAGCCATAATGTAATTCTGAAATAATAGAGCCTATTGAAAGTAGCTCTACACTATATTTAGCCCGTCTATTCATTAAAAAAAGTTTTTTTTGATTTATTTATTGAACTTTTCTAAGCAGAGGTCTTTTTCGATTTTTAACAGCTGCCCTGTCTTGTTTAGTGTGTTGGGAGTGCGTCAAGTATGGCGTGAGAATACAAAGCAATTTTTTAATTATATAATATAATTGGAAATTTTGTTTTGTATTCTCAATGCAGGAGGGATACTCTCCTCATGTAAACCCAGGTCACACTCACGCACTCCTGACACAATAAACAAGGAAGGGCAGCTATTAAAAATCGAAAAAGATTTCTGCTAATTTTCTATAATTATATTTTTGTGCAAGTGTTACTGCAGTGATTTGATTATCAAGATTATTTATTGAAATTTTCTAATCAGAGGTTTTTTCGATTTTTAACAGCTGTCCTGTCTTGTTTAGTGTATCGGAAGTGCGTCGAGTATGGCCTGAGAATACAAAACAATTTTTCAATTATATAATATAATTGGAAATTTTGCTTTGCTTTGTATTCTCAATGCAGGAGGGATACTCTCCACATGTAAACCCGGGTCACACTCACGCACTCCTGACGCAATAAACAAGGCAGGGCAGCTGTTAAAAATTAAAAAAGATTTTAGCTAATTTTCTATAATGTGCAAGTATTATTGCAATGATTTGATTATCAAGATTATTTATTGAAATTTTCTAAGCAGAGGTCTTTTTCGATTTTTAACAGCTGCCCTGTCTTGTTTAGTGTGTCGGGAATGCATAGAGTGTGCCTGAGAATACAAAGCAATTTTTCAATTATATAATATAATTGGATATTTTGCTTTGTATCCTCAATGCAGGAGGGATACTCTCCTCATGTAAACCCGGGTCAAACTCACGCACTCCTGACGCAATAAACAAAACAGGGCAGCTATTAAAAATTGAAAAAGATTTTTGATAATTTTCTATAATTATATTTTTGTGCAAGTGTTACCAGAAAATATTTACGACTAAGGGTATATGGAATCATGCATAAGCATTACAAATAAGGAAATGAAGTTAAAATCAGATTTCTATATATAATAAAATTTGTTTTGATTATCCCCAAATTAATATAGTAAATTATTGCAGATCCCTCTTATAAATTGGCGAAACTCTAATTAAGTTATTTGGAAAATATAATTATCTTAGTGTCTCAAATTAAAAGTTGATAGTTGTCAAGTTGCCAACTAATCAATGATAATTTTATTAAACAATTAATTGATTGTTAATGATTAATTAATTAGTAATACTATTTGCAAATTATGGATTGGGCCAGGCTTGTTGGGCCGGGCTTGGGTTGGGTCAGGCTTGGGTTGGGCGGCTTGGGTTGGGCCAGGCTTGGGTTGGGTTAGGTTGGGCTGGGCTAAGCTTGGGCCGGGCTTGGGCTTATATTTCAAACCTGTAATGAATTGGGCCAGGCTTGGGCTTATATTTTAAACCTGTAATAAATTGGGCCGGGCTTGGGCTGGATTTATAATTCTACGGGCCGGGCTTGGGTTTAGATGAACCCGGCCCAACCCGGCCCATTGAGAACTCTATTAACATCTTTTAATATTGGGTTATAAACTTCGGTGCTTCAAGTTTGCTTTAAATAATCAAATTTGCATATTAAAGGTTTGACATTACTTGAACTTTAATTTTGGTTTAAATTTACACATAGTAATTGGAGACTGCTACCAAATATCACTGCCATTAAAACAGTTATCTTTATACCAACGTGATGCTATGAGTCCTATATGCCACTTAGCCTGAGTAGAACAACGTAAGACTTTGTAAAAATGGCAGCATAGATACCCATGAGTTATAATCATATTACATGTACATCGATGAGACCCATCTGCTAGCAAGATAACATAGTTATTTTTAATTCCACAAGATATAACTATTCTCCAAATTTCTTCAATTTGATCTTGTTTAATTGTCGACATAATATTAGCAAGATAAATTTTTGCAATTTCATAATTATCTTCCTGTACACTCTCAATATTGTCAATGTTTATATGTTCCTATTAGACAAGACGAAATATTTTAGTATAGTGTATATAAAAAACTAAAAAAAAAGTGTATACTTAACTTGTGTTATAAAATTAATAGCTGTTTTATCTATTTGAAAACTATTATAACAAAAGCATCCCTGCATTTGTTTATATACGGTAAATACTATTACTCGTAAAAGATATTGTATAACAATTTTTCTAGAGAATTAAAATAGGTTTTCGTGATTGTTAGAAGACCAATTGTAGGAATTTGCTCTTTATATTCCTCGATTTTTGCAAATTCAGACTCTTTATCAAGTAATTCTTGAATCTCCTTTGTCAAGTTCAAAAGTGATGAGCTTGATCGAATACAATTATAAATTTTGCAATTTAAACTTTTAACCTGTTGAGTACTATTTGCGCCAGCTGTGAATTGATTGTTTGTATAGCATATAGCCCATTAATATTACATAGATCTAGTTGCCATTTTATATAACTGCTAATTGACGTATATTTTGCCTTCAACTTTCCCATTGATTTTCAAAATTACTTGGAACTAATGTGTTTCTACACTTGAAAAAAGCCTCACGAAACTCCTTAAATTCTGCTAAGCCCAACTTATTTCTAAGATCTTTTTTAAAATTAAGATCAATATGGAAAAAAAAAAAAAAATGAATAGAATCTGGAAATTCCAAACTTATTGCATTAATTATAGCTTGATCTGAATTCGTAAACACAACTTTTGGTATTAAATTGTTTATGCATTTATTAATCATTTTAATGCCAATACAAAACTGCTTTCAGTCTCATCTTCAAGTAATACAGTTGTGACAAGTCATGTTCAATTACAATTGTCAATTATAAGCTATTATATTGTACTTATTAGTACGAGATATTGTATCAAAAAAAAGGACATCATGATAACGGGTCTATAAATTTTGTTGTTCGGGCGACAACTATACTAATTCACATAATTGACGCTCATCTTTCTTAAATTTGGCCTCTACAAACCAACATGAATCCTTAGTTCGATGTGAATACAAATGCCTTATAAGATCTGATATGTCAAATTCAACATGTGTTAGAATAGAATCATAAAGACACTTTTGATAAATCTTCCTTCCAGAAAATTTTCCTTTTAAAAGGCATTCAATACTTTGTGTGCTAGTTATACCATAGTGTATACAGAACTCTATAAACTTAACTATCTCATCACCGAGCTTACGATATCTAGCAATATTAGTTGCAGGTGAAGGTACTATCGGATAATTATACTCATTTATATGACTATAGTAAAAGTAATTAATGTTGCATTCTTTGGAAGATTTACATTTACTCACCATTTGCAATCTGTTGCTCTAAATTGTCAATTCCTTTAATCATTTGGATTCAATACCTTTTTTGGCTGGTACTTTCCTATACAACTACACTCTCAGCTAAGCTTACATAAAATCTTATTATCATTTTCCATCTGATTTTCAGTTCGCTTTCTATGGATACTAAAACCCTTCTCTAATCCATATTTATTTAGGAAAGTTTCTGTATCATTCCAAGTGTCAAAAGATTAACCTAAGAGAATATCAAAATTCATCAGCAAAAAAAAAAAAAATCTGCATTCAGCAAATTTGCTATATAGAAATACATTACCTAAAGTTATTTTGAGCGAAAAAACATCTGATTCTTCATCTGAAGAGTCCGTGTCAAATATAAGCCCATGACTTATACTATCTTGATAATCTTTAGTCATTGCATCATTAATATATTTAATAATTCGTTTGACTCTTTGTTTACTGTTTTGTTAGTTACGTTATCATGAGGTTCAGTATCATCGAATAATTCCATAACTAAAATATAAGATTAATTAACACTGTACAACTATAAACTATTCAAAGTCCATTTCCTTATATTTGCTTTATCTAAAAAGTTCGTATCAAGTATAAGTCTATGACTTAAACCATCTTGATAATTTCCAGTCATTGCATTGTTTAATGCATTTAATAATTTGTTTAACTCTTCATTTACTGCTTTGTCAGTTGTAGCATTAAGAGGTTCAGTGCTATTAAATAATTCTATAACTAAATGTAGATATCCGCGTCATGACTATTTCGTTTTTTCACTTTTAGTGTGATAAGTATTCTGTCTTCACCTTTAATACACCCAAGTCACTGGCGTTAACCATTTAACAAAACTATTTTTGTCTTCACTTTTAGTCACTGGCTTAACAGTTTAACAATTTAATGATAGTATTTCTGTTTTTACTTTTAGTACACACGCGCCACTGGTATTAATGTTTAATGATAAGTATTTTGTCTTTATTTTTAGTACTTGTCACTGGTATTAACTGTTTAATAAAACTAATCAATAAATAATTTTTACTTTTAATCCACCCGCATTAGTAGTTTAATGAAGCTAAATTGATTTGCAAAATGAAGTTCGACCATGCATTAATCGAACTCTTATTTATTTGTATAAATTAAAACTCCAATTACTTACATCTGTCAAAATAAACGCGCAAGTAAATAAAGTGCCATAATAGGAACCATATAACTAATCACATAATTACCAGTAATTTCCTCTCAGTTAGGGAGCTATCGTAAATCAGATAATTTCTATCACTTAAGGGGCTACCCCACCTACCCACATCTGACACCTTATTAGCCAATCAAATTGTACAAAAAATTTATATATTAATTAATAAAAAACTTTAATATTATGTATGTAACTTTTGATCTACCAAACCATTTTAATTGATTTATTTACCAAAATGATCCTCTTAAAGAGAGCATTCTAACAAGCCCAAGACTATTAAAATTCAATTACTAGATTGTAAGAACAATCTAAATTTATATAATATTATATACAGTTGCATCTCTCTAATCCGGCCTTCTATATACCGGACTCTTGATAATCCGAACTAAAACTTCCAGAACAAATATTTTTATATATATTTCTTTTGGATATACTAAATTAACATAATAAATTTTTTATTCCAGATCTGAACTCAAGTTAATCAGTATATATGATCTTTTATTTAATTAAATTTATTTTATATTACAAATAAAATTTATTTTATATAATTAATTAAACTAGTATTCTAACCTGGGTTAGATAATAGTGACCTGACAGGTCAAATATTTAACCCGAGTCATGATCTGGGTCAGATAATAGTAACATGACAGGTCAGATACTCAACACGGGTTATAATCTGGATCAGATATTCAACCTGAGCTATGACCCGGGTTATAATTATACTTGCCGAACAAACCGGACAAACTCAAAACTCAAAAAAAAACAATTGTTATTTACAAAAAATTAAATCAAACAAATAATTTTAATATTTTGCAAATATATTATATATAGTTATAAGAATATATATAAATTGTTTAAATAAGAATTATTAACAAAGTTTTTGAGAAATTAGTTTGACCAGAGTTTGGGATTTGGGTGCAGACAAACCCAAACTATAATAGTTTGGGATTTGGGCAGCAACTATAGTTATAATCTAAATCAGATATTCAACTCGGGCTATGATCTAAGTTATAATCTGGATTAGATATTCAACCTGGGCTATGACCAGGGTTATAATCTGGATTAGATATTCAATCTAGGCTATGACCCAAGTCAGAGAATAGTAACCCAGAAGGTAATAAATACAAAAATTGGAAAAATGCAAAATTGAATAAAATTAATCAAACTAGTTTTTTTTTTAAGTTTTTTTTCACATTTTGTAGAATATATATTTGTGATCTATGCCAGATGATATATCAAATGGGCTTAAAAAATTTTTTATTTCCATTGTTTTTTTTTTGCCATTTTTTTTTTTTTTTTTTACTAATAACTGTTTATATATCGAATTTTTATTAGAGTTCGGTTTAGAAAGAGAAATTTTATATTACGAACTTTCTCTAAACCGAACAAAATCTCTTGGAACAGCCTGTTCGGATAAGAGAGAGGCAACTGTAGTATATTAAAATAGTATATAATATTTAAAGTAATACAAATCTATATTAATACTATGATCTTGTAATTGGAATTTAATGATTTTAGGTTTGTTAGAATCCTTTCTTTGAGAGGATCATTTTGGTAGTTAAATCATCTAAATTGGTCCAGTAGATCAAAAGTTATTTAATAGTAAATTTATATATAAATTTATAATTTTAATTAAAAAATTTTTTATAATTTTGGCCGGAATTTGATAATTCCAGTCAGAATTGCATCTAATACATTGGCTAATCCACCCACCAAAAAATCACCTGATTTCTGTCAGCTCCCTTAACCATAGTTATTCTCTTTTTTTTTAATTTTATAATTTTTATAATTTTTATTTTTTTTATTTTTATTAATTTTTATTTTTTTTTGAGTTTACTAAAACGCACCTATGGTGTTTTATACCATGTTATACAAACCTATTAGAATAGCCAATCAAAATTTAAAATCAGGTGCAACAAAAAATTTTGGTTTTTTATTTTTTTTAAAAAAACCTTCATATCTCAAAATTTTGTTTATGAAACCATCTTTGGGGCTCTAATTAAAAAAATTTCTTGCTAAATTTTGTATATACTAATGCTTTGATAAAATCCCAGGCCTTACCCTAACCCTAAAGTATTTAAAATTTATTTTTTGTTTTTAAAAATTTTTATTTTTGTTACACAGATTTGCAAATTTAATTTATCTATGGTGGGTAAAACACCATAAGTGCATTTTATAATAATTGATTTTTTTAATTTTTTTTATTTAATTTAAATTTTTATTTTTTTAAATTTTTTAATTTTTCATTATTATTTTTTTTGAGTATTGCTAACTTGCCCCCTGGTGATATAACCACTCTATAATTTACCAATCAGGTCGAAGGATCTTGTATAACAAAATAAAGAAAATTTTAAGAAAATTAAGAAATAATCAAAAAATTATCAATATCGCAAAATTTTATTACAAAAACTAGCTTTGGGCTATTAGATAAAAGTTTTTGACATATAATTTTGCATATAAATAATCAATTCATCCTTTAACTTAATATACCTATACTCTTACCCTAACCCTAATCTTTAAAGAATAATTTTTTATATAAAAAACTTCTATAAAAATAAAGGGTGGTTAAAATTTATAACTTTAACCAGGTGTTAAAATTAGTTAAATTCTATTTTTTTTATATTTTAATAACAATATTTTTTTTTTTAATTTTATAGTTTTATTTTATTTTTTTATTTTTTTTATTTTTTTTTAAAAATATAATACGAATAACTAGTGGTGATGATCACCACTAGTCACGTGAATTATAGTTACGTGCAATGTGTAACACTTGCATAACATGTGATCAGATCATATAATATCTGATTTTGATCATATTCCAGTATTAGATTACAGAACAGAATTTGAACTTACTTTTACTTCAGTAAGAACATATTATTTGCATTTGCTAATGCTAATTTTTTATGACACCTTTCTACTTACATATTCTACTCTCTTTACCGTTCTTAGCGCCGTGTCGTATTCCGGTATTCGATTATAGAATTTGAACCTACTTTTACTTCGATAAGAACATATTGTTTGCATTTGCTATTGCTAATTTTCTTTGACATCTTTCTACTTACATATTTCACTCAATAGTTTTACTATTTAGTTATAGCGTTTTCTCTCTTTACCGTGCTCTCTTTGTTCATAGCGACGCGTCGTATTGACATTACTCTATTCATTTTGCATTCACATACCGTATATATTCTTAATTATATGCCGTTTGCTTGCTTGTTGTGCTTCTTTGCTTGCTTGTCTGTCGTTTGCTTACTTATTGTGCAATCTTTTGTCGTGCTTAATTTTTGTTACTTGTGCTTTGTGTTTGCTTGTTGTGCTTGTTTGTTCTTTCTTGCTGCAGTTTTCGCTACTGTATTTCTTTGCTCTTGTGCCAGTCTCTAAAAGAAATTATGAAGGTATGTTTCTTTAAAAAATTATTAAAGCATTAGGTTTACTATTTCTAAAAGATTTAGATACAAATTTTTCTGAGTCTTCAAATAGCTCTTCAGTTGCTTTTGTGATTACAGATAATATGAGCATGGAATTAACTTCTGGTACAGAATTACTTCAGAGCTTGAACCGAATAATAACTGGGGCCTTCAACTAGCAGAAGGTGATTCTTACATGTCGTGGGATGAGGCTGAAGCACGTTTTAATCATTATGCTAAAGCCATAGGTTTTTCATTACGTTAAAAGAGAGTAGAAATTAATGAAAATGGAGAGGTTAGGTACCGTACCTTTGAGTGTACACATGCTGGTGAAGCTATTAGCAACAAGGTTATTAATCTTTCTAGTCAACGTAATCGAAAATCAAGAAAAATTTCATGTTCCTGGCATGTAAATCTATCGAAACCAAAGTTGTCTAAGTCTGTTGAAGTAGTCATTTGTTTGAGGATATTTATTTAGTAAACGTGTCCATCGTCTATGAAAATATACTTGGTATCAAATGAGTATTAATATATTTTTGGCATTTGTTTATTTTTTTGCGAGTTTGTCACTAACTGATACTAAATATAACCGATAAGATTAGTTTACTTGATGTGAAGACGATTTAGTATACGTGAAATTTTGGTATATAAATTTGATAGAGCTTTGCTTTGTAAGGGTTACTTTTAACAAAGAGTGGATATAAGTAGGCTAGTGATGCTACCGAAATTGATTTTTAAAAAAGCCCTATTTCGTCTTCATTAAAGAAAATTAAAATTTTTTATAAGGAAGAGCAAATAAAATTTATATAGATATGTTCCTTATAATTTCGTCTATTCAAAAAAAGTATCAAATAATTTCGTCTTTCAAGTAAAATAGATCAAAAACAATTTCGTCTTCAAATTTTAATTTCGGGTTTTAGAACCCGAAATGCTTTCGTCCTCATGTATAAAGTAGGCCATATATTTAGAATTGATAAAACTATAACGATATTGAATGTTATTTTAAATAAACGTCATTACAATGTTTTTCTAAGGTGGTTTATATTTATTAAGTTCTGTGTACGCAAATAAATATTTTTTTTTCGTATGATAAACGACATTATTTGTAAGAGTTGTTTAAAGCTGGATTTTTTAGAAAAAAGCACTACAAGTAAACTGTCTAGCTGCGAGCGAAGCGAGCAGCATACGGCACATGATTTTTGCACATTAATATTTATCTGGTATGTCGTATATTTTTTTTCGTATGATAAACGACGTTATCTATAAGAGTCATTTAAAGCTGGATTTTTTAGAAAAAAGCACCACAGGTAAACTGCCTAGCTGCGAGCGAAGCGAGCAGCGTACGGCACATGTTTTTTGCACATTGATATTTATCTGGTATGTCGTATGTATGGTGCAGGAATAGGGTTCGAGGCACAGGTAAAAAATTAGGCATGCCTCTAAGGCAGGGTTGGCAATGGATATACTTCATTGAAAAAATTGCAAACCAATGGAGCCAATGGAACCAATGGAACCAATGAAGCCAATGGAGCCAATAGAATTAGATATTAGTTATAAACAAATACTATATTATAAGCTAGTTGGCCTCCATTGGCTCCATTCGCAAATTATTCTCAATGGAGCAATGGAGTGATGCCAATGGAGTTGTTCTCTATTCACTCCAATGGATAAATGTGCCAACACTGCTCTAAGGGCATGCCGTGAGTTGAGGCATGCCCCTTGTGCCTATAGGCATGCCCTTTTTGTATAGAAAAATATCAAACAATTGCTTTCCGTTCTCTATGTTGCTTGACTGTCTACACTTCTGATTTCTTCCAACCATACTAGCCAATCAGATATGACATTTATGTCACATGACTAGGGCATGCCCAACAGCTAAAAGGCATGCCTATAGGCATGCCCCTAAGGCATGCCCAAAAGGCATGCCCATGCCTCCATGCCTCGAACCCTATGCAGGAGCCTTAAAAACCTCACTAAAGAGCGACCAATATACTATTCAGTACATATGTAGCGGCGGCTTATTTACAGCAGCTAATTACAGCATTACCTTTCAGATTGCTGTATATAGTACATACATGTGTAACCTGTATAACCTGTATAACATTTGTAATGTGTGTGTCATATGTAATGCGTGTAATATTTGTGTAATGTGTATAATTATTATAATATGTAAATTAGTCACGTAACCATGGTGATTATCACTATGGGTTATGGTTAGTAAGATTCTTTTTTTTAATCTTTTTTTTTAATTTATTTTTTTTCACTTTTGGCGGTTCCACTATATTACTTTTATTAGCTTTTTTAAGTATAATGAACAAGTTCATATACATATAATATCTAATTTACAAGAATGGCACTACTCAGCTATCTATGCAGACGCAAGAGTACTTGCCGCACTAGTAGGTAGAACTGCTAGCTACTCTGTTGAACTACCAGCACTACAAAAAGTGCACTTCCAAAAAAGTTAAAAAATAGAAATAAACTTCAAAAGGGTGAGAAAATGAAACTATAGTTAAAAGGAAATATAAAATAGAAAAATAGAAAAGAACGACTAACTAAAAAAACCAAAAAAAACCCAACAAGAAGAAAAGGGAAAAAAATAAAAAATAGAATCCTTCCATTAAAAAAGTAAGTGTGGTCAGAGAAATAGTAATAATAATTATATAATATTGCACAGAGAAATGATCTGTCTAAGTATTATATGTACATTGTAGAAAAAGAAAAAACTACGCTTATAAGAATATTCTAGAAAGAAATTTCAATTTAGAATTTTCTTTACTGTATCTCACATATCATTCATTGTTTATTTCACATGGACCGGAACTCACTCATGACTTGGTCCCAATTAGGTAGGCGCATTTCCAAAATGGATAATGTAAACAATGTTGATCTTTTGGAAAGGTAAGCCAAAATAAAATGCTCACTTTGTTGAAATTTCGCAAAGCCAAAGAGGCGGCAGAGGAGAGACCCAAATTGTAAAGAGCATAAGAGTATATGCTTTGCTGAATAGTACAGTTGACCAAAAGTATGCTTCTACTAATGTTACTACACCTTTTGACAAAAAACCCCAGAGTTGTTGCTCTACTACTTGTTCTATTCACAAAGTCTTTTACCCGAAGAGTCAAACCTATAAGGAGAAAGTTCTTTTTCATCTCTATTTTAGTTCTTCTCGCATACAATCTGAAACTCTGTATCCAAATCACTTCTAGTTAGAGTTTTTGTTATATACAAGTATACTAACAACAAAGTTTTTATAGATCGGCATTAATGGAAAAGTTGGGACTGATGATCATCAGAAAGTGTTGATTGTATATGCTATATGTTTTTTTTTATTTATTTATTTTTTTTTAATTTTTTTAATTTTTTTATTTTATTTTTATAAGTATTTATATTTTTTTTATATATTATTTAAATTTTTTATTTTTTTTTATTTTTTTTAATTTGGAGTTATATACAGATACTCTAGGGCAGTGTTGTACGTTTTGGCTGTCCAAAGCCTTTTTTGGCTTGTCTATGTCCAAAATTGTCCAAATGTTTAAGATTGTCCAAAGCTTGTTTAGGCTTTAATAATTAATAAATTTATCTAAAAAATATATAACTATATATTTTTTTAGGTACCGAACACATTCCAGTTAAAATTAAAATAGATTATTTTAATAAAATTTATTTTATTTAATTGTTCAAAATTGTCCAAATCATTGTTCAAAGCTGTCCTGTAACAACACTGCCCTTATACATGTTGGCAAAATCCCGACTTACTATAGTTTGGGATTTGTCCGTCATCCCAAATCCCAAATCCCAAATTCTAGTATAACTAATATCTCAAAAACTTTATTAATAATCTTTATTTAAACAAATCATATATATTCTTATAGTTATAAATAATATATTTACAAAATATTAAGATTATTTATTTGATTTAATCTTTTATAAATAGCAATTGTTTTTTTATTATTTGGAATTTGTCCGGGTTTTGCCAGCATGTATAACTGCCCTAGAGTATATATACACAGGTTGGAATACCGGTACATCAGAGTGCATCGGAATTATGGTCAGCTGGATCGGAATTGATCAATTTTGCCCAAGATCATAAAAAATTCTACTAATGAAATCATATCTATTCATTAAGTAAAAAATGTCTAGCTGATAATTTTGCTATAAAATTTATTAACAACTAGGACTAAACGCTAACCTAGATCTGATGTATCCAACCTAAATAGCCCTATAAAAATCGCATTTGCATATTGTTATGTATTCATTCAAACTATCTTGTCTTCATGGGGTTTTACTACCAAAGTTCACTTGCTTGGCAGTATGATAACTAATGTATTGTTTAGGTACTACCACCCAGTGTTGTACATTTTGGCTGTCCAAAGCCTTTTTTGGCTTGTTCATGTTCAAAATTATCCAAATGTCCAAGATTGTCCAAAGCTTGTTCAGGCTTTAATAATTAATAAATTTATCTAAATAATATATAACTATATATTTTTTTAGGTATTAATCACATTCTAGCTAAAATTAAAATAGGTTGGTTATCTTAATAAAATTTCAAGTAATTTTACTATATTTAATTGTCCAAAATTGTCCAAAATTGTCTAAATCATTGGCCAAAACTGTTCCATGCCAACACTATTACCACCTATTAAATACTTTATACAGATAAATTTATTTACTTAGAAGATCACAAAGTTATTATTGGTCGATAATTAATAAGATTGAAAGCTCAAAGCTAAAAGCTATTAAGCTCAAAAATCTAGACACTTCTCTCTTAGAATTGATACCATATTTATTAATTACTAATACACTTGCATCATATTATTACTCATTGCTCATACAATCATGATCTCTTACTTTTAATTATATAACAACATTCGATCAATACATTTGATCAATACATGCCTACCCCGATCACTAATCATATGGGTACTACACAGCACTACAATACATATACAGCATGCACTCATCAGGGACGCACAAAATTTTGTAAAAAATAAATCCAAATAAATACAAATTTCAGGCCAAATTTTAAAGAAATACAAATTCCCGGCATTTATTCAAAGAAATACAAATTTCTGAATATTTTTGTAAAAACCTCGATTTTCAATAGTTCGAACAGATTATTAATTAACTGATTTTACATCATATATATGATAAGAACGATATCAGGGACCTGAAAAAATCCAATTTTGATTTGCAAAAAATTCATTCTGATTTGGTTAAAAAATCTATTTTATTTCGATCTAAATTTTTTATTTACTGTATTTATATGCATAACAATAGTTTCTTGTATTCCAATTAACTGAATAACTACAAAATCAGCACAATAAGACATTATATTATTACAAAAAAGTCTTCTGAAAATTCTTGTGCATGATTATATACTAGAATACATTTTGGTAGCATACTAGTAGCATTTTAAATAAATATTGGTTAAAAAAGTTTTAAAAAATTTAATATTTAAAAGTTTATTCCAAATTAAGTATTTAATTTAATTTATTATTTTTTTAAATTTAATTTAACTTCCACATGCAAAATTAATCTAAAACATTTTTTTTTCTTATTAAAAAAACCTGTTTCTAACAGAATAAATACTTATAATCAAAATGGATTAGTAATATGTTTTATTTATATAGGCTGCCATCAATAGAAATAAGGCAGATTGACATTTTAAAAAAAATTAATACCCTAACTTTCATAGCGCATATCTCAATAGATTTTGGGGCTATCTTAATTATTTGATAGTCAAAAGAAAGCCTACGATCTAAGCTTTCTTTTGAATATTAAATCATTACGATATCTTCAAAATTCATTGAGATATAAACTGTGAAAGCTAAGGTATTATTTTTTTAAAATGTCGATCTGTTCTGCTTTATTTCTATTAATAGTGATGATGATTTATGAAATTATTATTCTTTAAAAGGATTTACAAATCAATGACAGAATGCATTTCACATGATTTTTATCCAGTCAAACTTGGTATTAATCATGAGATAATGTCTAACTTTTAAAAATTCTGTTTTATACCTTTTTGTGCAAAAAATTCTGATATATTCATATATATTTATATATGAACTTTTTCGGGTCTCTGAACAATATCATCTCTACATGTACATAGGTTCTTAATGATTTGATTCAAGTTTTTCTTCTCACCTTTGAGTATTGTGCCTTTTATGCTTTTAAGTGTTGTTTGCTTTTGACCTCGAGTTTAGTTTAACTAGTTTGTACCTCCGGGTACTAGAATCTTGTTATATATATATATTTTTTTTTTTTAGGTTTTTTTTTTCTTTTAAAAAATGGGCATACAAAAAATATAAGTGTTGAAACACCTACACAAGAATTTTCTGATGACTTTTTTTCAGAGAACAAAAAACTAATGTATCGTTTTTGTAATCATGTAGTTAACTGGAAAAATAAGACATTTATAACATTACATATTCGAAGCGAAGCTCATTATAATGCTTGTCGAAGACATTTTGCCTCTCAAGAAAGAACTCGGCAACAATCACTTGAAACTGTGGTTAGTGCATCAGAAGCTAAAATGTCAATAATTTTTGAATTATTAAAAGCATGGGTTAGTGCAGACATTCCAATAGAAAAAATCAATAAAATGAGAGATTTTTTTTGTACCTATTGTCAGGAAGGAAGATCAATTCCTTCTGCTAGTACTTTACATAAACAATATTTAGGTGACATTTTTAATAAACATTTAAATAAATTAAAGGAGGAATTTGCCAACAAACCAATCTCAATTATTATTGATGAAACCACAGATATACGTGCACATAGTGTAGTAAATGTTTTATTCAATTATCAAAATAAAACAAACTTGGTTTCAGTTAATTTTTTAAACAAAGTTAACAATGTAACGATTGGGCAGTTGGTTCACCAACTTCTAATTAAGTGGTCAATTCCCTTTAATTCTTTATAGCTTTTTGTATTAGACTTAGTCGCATATATGAAAAAATGTATTTGTGATGTTTTATCACCTGTAATGCCTCAAGTAGTACACAACCTATGTTTTGGGCATATTCTATATTTGATTAGGTATTTATTTTATAATTCGTTAAGTATTTTAATATTAATATTAATTACTTTTTTTTAGGATTTTTCTAAATATCTCTGGCCAGAGATATATAGCTTATATGTCTCTGGCCTTTTTGGCCAATCAAAGAACGTGAAATCACATGATTCAAGTTCATGTATTTGATCCGATTGCCGATGCAAAATCGGACGCGCATTGCCAGATCCGGATAGATAAGTATAGATCATTTTTTGATCTGTTTTTTTTTTGTTATTTGTTTTTTTTTTACTTACCTTCGCTTTCTTCGCTTTCCCTTCTTGCTAACTAATTTTTTTATTTTTTTTATCCATTTATTTAGCTTATTGTTATCTTTCATTGTGCCGTCACTGTCGTTGCAGTTGGTGTCGT